>OX463849.1:41132705-41220705 GCA_949825065.1 Odontocerum albicorne
AACTGGAAACGAACCCGCAACTCCCGAGCTGGGAGATAAATTTCTTACCAACAGAGTCATGAATGTTTGTATGATTATCAAAAAATCATTTACAATTGAACTCCTTTTGTTTTATTTCTGAAATTGTCACATTTAGTGAGGTGCATGGTCGCGCAGTAACGCACTGGACTTCCGTGCGGAAGGTCGTCGGTTCGAACCCCGCACTGTGCTACTCCCCACGAACGACACAGGCACTTTTTACGCCTAGTGTTCGAGGGTATAAGGATACCTATGACTTCGATCATATCTATTCTTAAAAAAAAAAAAGTGTTTCCGTGATAATACAATACCAGAATTTACATTACAATCTTAAAATGATGAGTTAAGGTCACGTCGCTTGGATTTGTTACGCAGCTTAGCTATTATAAAGCTGTCTTCTAAAAAAACAGATGTTTAAATATCCAAAATAAAAGTTTCTGCGTTTCTTTTAACATTTACTTTTTCATTTAAAATTGTTGAGATGTCTTGAGAATATGATTATTGTACGTAAAAATTGGAACATCTTATAATCTTCCTAGATATCAACTTTGAATTGCATAGCTCTGTCATAAAAAATCTTAGAGAGCCCTTGTGAATATATTTCGATATGAGAGAGGAGAGATTGCTGATTATTTTTTCTATATTTTGTAAAACAAAATATGATTCGACAATTAACATTGTTTACAAAATGTACTTAAAATTCAGAGAGCAAATGAATACAGAAATACAATAAAACTCGATGACCTCCGTGAACTAGTTGGTAAAACTCTTGTCTCCCGAACCGGAGGTTGCGGATTCGATTCCCGATGGAACTCGGATCCTTTTAAAAAAGGATTCCAATCTCATTTTTGCAGCCTCTTAAACATATTTTTGGTTGATTGGACATGGCAACAAGCCCACCAGGTTGTACTGTATACAACGAAAGTGTAATAAATACAATAAAAATGTAAATATCGACAAATCAATCATATCAAAATTAAATAAAATAAAATATGTATTCAATGTAAAGTTAACTTGTCCAAGTTAAATATATATTCATTGTAAGGTTAACTTATTCAAGTTAAATATATATTCAATGTAAGGTTAACTTATCCAAGTTAAATATATATTCAATATAAGGTTAACTTATCCAAGTTAAATATATATTCAATGTAAGGTTAACTTATCCAAGTTAAATATATATTCAATGTAAGGTTAACTTATCCAAGTTAAATATATATCCATTGTAAGGTTAACTTATCCAAGTTAAATATATATTCAATGTAAGGTTAACTTATCCATTTTTTTTAAAGTTTTGTATTCTTATTTTTTTGCATAGAAATAGTTACACATGATGTAAACACAAAACCAGTTTATAACTTTACTTATACTTTGTATAACTTTACTTGAAATTTTGATGTATGCAATTAATACTTTTTATTTGTAAAGACTGGATATAGATACTTCCTTATTATATGTGGTCTTATATAATTATTTATCTTTCATTACGAAGTCCCAGGTCCATTTAAAGATATCAGTACTATACAATCGTACTTCAAAACTGATATTTTCACATTCAAGTCATTGAGCACTTTTCATGCCTCAAATGTATCTTAGAACGATAATTGCAGTAGTGATATCAGTTTTATTTGCAGCTTTCACATTTCTTATAAATTATATAGATTATAAATTCTTTAACATGAATGAGTACTTATTTACTGCTCATCCTGTCTGGCGAGTCAACAAAAGTTTTCCGTAGAAAGAGCTTTTTAGTACAAAATTATGAAAGTTTGCCAACTGCTCGTACAAACGAACACAATAAGCCTTTGATAACTTTCTGATAAGTATAATTTCTTTGAGAATCCAAACTTTTATCAATAATATTTGGAAATATTTTATTGCACAAAAGTGTTTTTAGAAAATAAATTAACAACTTTTATGGGAAGATAAATTCAATTCGAAATACTTGTTATCTTTTAAACTTATATTAATCACTGTTATTATTAACTAAATAAAATTTACATGATACCGAATATTCATATTTTTCCTTCATTAATAAATGTTTTTGAATCGATTAGTTTAGTAGAAAACGTTTGAATATTATGTTTTATATTTGATTAATAATAAAATGATAATTGTGTTTTATTGTGAAATATCATGTATGTAATTTGCTCAACTTTGCAAAGAAGAATTTAAAATTGCACATGTCTAATTAAACCGGTTTAATAAATATGTTAACATTTCGAAGCCGATATATTTTAATCTATATTAAATAATCAAGTCAACGTTTACATTTTTAGTGAAAAACGGTGAAAATATGCAAATAGTTGAAAATGATATAAAAGTGTGATAAATTTAGGATAGTATTATATACTGCATAAAAAAGGGTCGTTTATCATTGTTATAAAGTGCTCAAAAACAAAATACTAAAAATTATAAGTCCCAACCATAAAGAAAATCAATAATTAAAAACGAAAGAAAAATATTGACTTCACGTACTCGTAGATAGTAAAAGCAGATTTAGTAGCAAAAAGGGAAATACCACCCAGGCATATCCACCTGTAACAAAAGCCGAGAGTTCTTTTTCTCCGTGATTCCTAGTAGCCGCTATCTAGACAAGAAATCCCTTGTTGGTTGCGCTTATTCCATTATCAGGAAAACAGAGAAACAATCTTCAACAGCTCGGGATTGGATCTCACGTGGAGCGAGAGTTAGAACCGAATTGCGAAATAAAATCACTAAGACTATATATTGCTAGTTCTCAGAGCTAATTCGAGAATGTTGTAAGGTCCTGTAACTTCAATTGTTACCAAAGTTTCTCAACTGTTTTTCCATGGACCCAAATTTGAATTAGATTGCGAATGAAAGCTTTGACTCTTGGATATAATTTGAAAATGTAGTAAAATACATTTAAGTAGGAATCATAAACATAAATGATGGAAAACGTAGACTTTTTGGAGCGTGATAAATGACTTCTTCATTAAGCACCCTGAGCAGGAGTAACCTAGATTCTTTCTACCAAACTAGCTCTGGTGCTCTCTCAATAGGCTGAAGTGTGGAATAGGCTGTACAGCTTTCGACCTCTACCATACCGAAAACTGGTATTGTGTTGACACTTTTCGGCGGAGATCGCAGCAACTCCACTTACTCCCTGACGATGCAATGACATGGATGCCATGTTTGGAGGCCCATGTATGAGGTATCTCATACGCAAAATAGGATGAAGTGGAAATTAAAACAGCAGTGGTGGATTTATAGGTGATGCTTAGTGGGTGCCTGCTTGTTTCTGTTCAAATGAAAATTCTGTAATATATGGACACTTCACTGGGAACGAAGACTCAGGGGGTAGATTCATTGTACGAGGAAGAATATATGGTATTTCGAGTTGTGATTGGTAATGATGGAGACAAATCACTTACAACAAGAATGATCGAGAGATAATATGGCCAAGCGAAATGTAGGGAAGCAATTTGATCAGTACTGAATCGAGATGGGAGACTAGTAAGAGTGAGGCGACCAAGAAGGAAATACATTGAGTATAATTAGAACCCTTAGATTTTAAGAAAAAAATACTTACGGATATAGATAATTGATAATCTGGATGTAAGTCCAACCGTAATCCAATCGAAGGAGTGGGAAATTTTCCGGTGAGAATAAGTTCTTTAAAAAACAAGGGAACATTTTTGGATAGATCTGTTTATCAAAGTGGTATTAAAAAAATAGCTCATTAAAACCCTTTATTTGATAGGCTTAAAGTTGTCGCAAAATGTTCACAACATTTTTCTGAAGTCCAATTATTTTTTCACCAAAATAATAGAAAGGGCTCCATAAATAGAATACAGTCTATCCGTTGTATAATATATACGAGTACGTTATCGAGACTATCAACTACTGGTTTTCAGAGCTAATTTAAGAATGTTGTAAGGTCCTGTCACTAAAATAGTACAAAAGTTTTTTTATTGTATAACTGTGTTGTGTTCAATGAACCTAGCCGGTTTAATGTATATGACAATATCTTTCAACAATGCAATGAGATGTTAAAATATAAGTTTGTCAAAAAAACCGACTGGAATAATTTTCATTATTTTGTGGTGTACAGTCGACCTAGCAGGTTTATTGTACATGACAATTTCTTTCAACAATGCAGTGAGGTGTAAAAAAAATTTAAAAAACCGAATAGTATAATTTTTATTATTTTGTTATGTACTGTCAACCTAGCAGGTTTATTGAACATGACAATTTCTTTTAACAATGCAGTGAGATGTAAAAAGATAAGTTTGTTAAAAAAAACGACTAGAATAATTTTTATTATTTTGTTTCCTATCAACTAAGCGTTTGGTTCGTCAAACTACGAAAGTGTAATACAAAAATTGCGTTTTTTTTGTTTATTTACTTATTTAAAAACAATAATTATTAAGTTACACACAAACATTCCATCACGCTACTTCCCCATCGGGGTAAACAGAGAAGACAGAATGCCAGACTTTCCTATTTCGACAGACATCCTTCGCCTCTTCCGCGTCCACACAACTTTTCATATAATTCCTACACTTTTAAAAACTTTACTTTTTTTTAATTTTTTTATTTCATTCCAGAACTCATTTTTTACATTTCCTTTTAATTCCAGCGTATAAAATAAACAGAGGAAGAAAGATCAAAAAATTCTTATCTTATCTATAATATTTACGTTACGTTAAAAAATTTAAAAGCTTTGTAATATAAATTATTTTGCCTTTTACACATCGGCGTATTTACTAATCAAAAACATTTTATTCAAATAACAGATTTTTACAAGTATTCGAAACTAATTATAAAAAGTTAACATCGTACAAATTCAAAATAATGAGTATTGGTTACGAAGCAATATTGTATAAACTAATGTGGGAAAATTACAATTCTCAATGCCATCTTGAAAAGAAAATATGATTCTTTATTAAAATGAATAATGTATTAAATATCAGCCGAAAAATATTGAATCATTAAATTTACATTAAGATGTTTTATATCCTCGAACACGAGAATTTAAAATCAATTAAATTTTGCTGTAGTTTTTATTTATTAGTCAAATACACTATACAGTTGACGTACGAGTATTGAAGGAACATACGAGTATAAAGGATGAAGCATACCAAGGGTTGGCTCATGTGGTACATACTTATAGTAACGACTAACAACTTATCAAGATGGTGAGAGTTAATGCTAGAAGTACCAAATAATCTATCAACAATCGGTCAAAATCAAAAACATATTTTTCCATGTTTATATGTCTTCAGTAAGATACAAGCAAAAACCTAGTTTACTGAGGATACTGTTGAATAACCTGTTTTTATTTTTTGTCTTGTTTTTCATGTATTTATCATTTTTCAGGTAGACAAATAAATAAAAAATAAATAACATCAATTTGCAATCATTGCGGATTAAAAAGTATATTTAAAAAAAAGAGTTCCTTTGATCTGGACTTTACATTTGCATATTATCCCGCATTTATAGTTAAGGGTTGACAGTTATTTTTTTATTCTTTATCTAAAACCCCAACCTTTACAGAAAATATTTTTTTAATAATTACACGACCGCCATGACTTATTTGGTTAAACGATTGACTTCTACCCTGATTCGGATTCGATTCCCAATGCAACCCGAAAAAAATAGTTTATAAAATCGGAAGGTCGGTTAAGTAAATGAGGTTGTATTGTGAAAATACTCACATGCTCTTGGGAATTATTACCTCTTCACGTGCGGTAGTATTTCCAAGACGTACGATGACGAACTACGAGTTCCAGGAATTTATATTTCGAGTAATAAAGTAACTTTTATTTTAAAATAAAATATTTATGTGCCTCATACATCAAGGATATAAAAAAAATATTCCTTTCAGAATTATTTTTGAAGCACATTTAAATAGTTTCCAAATACAATATTTATTTATTTATACCTAAGATTAAATGATTTTTTATTTATTTTTCACACTAGAACCTACATCTACTTAAAAACAGATTCCTGATTATAATAAACCATCCCATTCTTTGATTTTGTGAGTGGCAGGTGTGATAGTGGAAAATGTAAGAAAGTATGGTTGAACGGAGCTAGTGACATGTTAAAAGAAGGGGACGTAAAAAGTAAAAGAATTCGTTGGAGCTGTGTAAGATGGTGTATGGACGTGGAAGAGACAAAATATGTACGTCGAGAAAGGAAAGTCGAGAGTAAGACGCTTGTCTCTCAGCCCGGAGATAGCGGGTTCGATTCCCGTTGGACCCCATATTTTTTTAAAAGGAATCCAAGTTAGTTTTTACTTAAGGCCTCTTTAACATATTTTTGGTTGTTTGGAAGATTTTGTCACATGACTATAAGCCCACCAGGTTGTACTGTATATAACGAAAGTATATTGTAACACAATACAAAGTCTGGAACATTATCCTCTCTGCTTACCCCAGCTGAGAAACGGTGTGATGATATTTGTAAATGTGTTCATTGTTTTTCAGTAATTCATAATTGCAATAAAGGTACTAAGGTCTAAATCACACTTCACAAATTTCAATAAAAAAAATGATGAACACTATTGTATTTATTCATTTCAATTGTATAATAAACATAGTATGAAACAATAAACCATATACATTTTATTTTCGAAACCATTTTGACCTTTGTCATTCTTACATTAAATTTTAACCTCGTCAGTTCCAGTATTCAGTAAATTAGTCTAATTTAAATGTCTATTTATACAAAAATCATCAATCATTTCTCACTCGTATAAAATTACCTTTTTATTTAAGCGTAAAATCCTAAAGTATCCTTGAACAAAATATATTATATTTGCGCGGCTTAAAATCAATAGTAAACACGTTCATAATAATATACCACGGTTTCTCATTATAAAATAAAAAAATAATAATACACAAAGAACAATAATTCAAATCTTTTTATTTTTTTGATTGACTAGAATATACAATAAAGCAATTTGAATTGTTCAATTATTGACGCGGATCTCCGTTTTTGTAGTTTGACATTTTTAACGTAACTCTTTCCAAATTTATTTTTATTTAACCCTTGAACAAGCGGTGGTACAAAGTTAATTTTATTTATGAATGGAAGCTTTGTTAACTTTTTAAAAGAGATTAGTCGGCAGGCAAACTGTTGCTGTCTCGAAATCCTTCCATGACCAATCATTATGATGTGTATTTTATAGTTTCCTTGCTCCTCTTCAAATAAATAATTGGCTCGTTTTTCCAGTAACGAATTTTCACAAACCAGGTTTAGTAGCAGATTTTTTTTTAACGATTTTTTTATAGACGCAATTGTTTGACCTTTTAAAAAATGCTATTATTAATTTTGTATTATAAACATCAATTTAGAAATTAGTAAAAATTATTAAGCAACGTTTATTCACTGATTACATTGAACGCCAGTTATTTTATTTATTAATTAAATCGATCATGTATTTAATGTGTTCATATCAAAAATTTGTATGACATGTGAAGGGACTTAATTAAGTTCAATTTTCAATACGTTATTTGATCAAGTATTGTCCATCCACCAAGGCTAACTTACGTGGGACCACAGGATCAACTTGGTGGAGGAGTACAGAGGCTGGTTACTTCTACCTCTGTATTTCCTTATCCTCTCTTCTAATCGTTTCAACTCCTATCTACATAAGTGTATCCCAAAACATTTCTACAATACTCCTTTTCCACCTAAACATCTACAAGTGCACGTTTTCTCTGGGATCTAGTACTCGAAACACTATGTTTTGGCAGCAGGGCTCACAATGCGAGTATATACAATTTATATAATATCTACTGCGGTGCGGATGCCAATGGAAAACCACAGCACTATTTTCCTCAACAAACTATGTTTTTTTTAACATTAATGTGCTCAACAATTTGTGGATCACATTCCTCAGCATTGAGATCATGACGACGAAGAAAGGTTAAAAATCTAATTGATATGTATATAGGGTCTTCAAGTATTTTTATAAGGGTATATCTCTGTTGTTCTAGACATTGGTTTGTCACCTATTAACCAACTGTCAAGTTATATTTTTTCCATTTAATGCTATAATTACTTAACGGCACATATTGAACTTTTTATATTTATAATATTTGTTTATTTTCAAATATAAGATTAAAAAGCAGCCAAAAAGTCAGATATTTTAAATGCTCAACAATCTGATTCAAGTACTATAATTATGATTTATCAGTGTCGGTTATCTTAATTGCATAAAAATGGAACTTTTATTTTATATTTTTCGTTAAAGCTTTTTTATGCTTTGTAAACACAAAAAGTTCTAATTAAAGCGCAAAAAATAAAAAAACATAGTACTTGGTTTAAATTTTAAAGGTTTTTGATTATCAAAACCTTTAAGGAGCCAATAAATATAATACAATATATGTCATTTAAAATCCACCTGAACGGAACTTTACATTTGTATGTAAAATGTCATGATTCCGTTCCTCAGCTTCTGAACAAATAAGTACGTTTTATAAATGAATATGTTTGTTATCTTTTTTTGTGTAATTGGAACTACTGAAATTTAGAACTGCTCCCATTCCCATTATATTACAAGTTTACTAATTATTTTTATGACCAATGATTTGTGTGGGGAGTATTTTGTAATCAAGCAAAGTTCTGACGATTTTTAAAAACATTTTTCAACGTGAGAACGGTTTATGGATTATATTCATAAAATATGTTTTGCTCGTATTATTCCTTCTATCGTTTCCTTCAATATATTGCATCAAATACCAAACCAACGTATACAATACGACGATAGTGGAGTCAAATAACAATGACATTAAAGTGTTTGAATGAAAACGCTGACGACCCTGATAAAAACAATCTCTGAAACAGATCCTGCTTGCAGCGTTCTTCCAAAATGTCACCCAATAAAGTCATAATTAGTTCCGCGCCCCGACGTTCCGCGCGCCATGGCGCCCGCGGAACGATTCGTATGTGCCCGCCACTATTCGACAGAGACAGAATTTTTTCATAAACATTAATTAAAAATGTGAATTATTTTTATTTATTTGTTAGAGTTTTATTTTTTTTGAGTGCCTAGGCTTATAAATACGTTCGTATGTTTGCGATATTGTATGTATGAGTGGTTCCTTTGCTGACAGTACTTGTCACAACTTGTCTAGCGGCGAGCCAGACTGCACTCTTCACGCTAGCCTGGAACGGGGAGTGCTATTTGCACATCACTCCTTGTACACGCAGAAAACCCGAAGTGAACGAACGCCACGAATTGAGCCGATGAAAGCCGAAGGCGCCAAAACACATGGCACATGAATCTGACAGCTCTTGTTTACGTTTTGTAAATACATTTCTCTGTGTGTATGCAATTTGAATAATAATTTTATTATTTTGAAACATTTTTGTTTATTATTTATTAATAAATTATGAATATAAGAAAATAAATTATGGAAAAATGAGAAGTTATGGAAGGAGTTTGTCGATTAAAAAAAGGTGGTGCCCGCCACCCTTCCGATATTTTAGAATGTGCTCTAGAGTACAAATAGGTTGGGAACCCCTGCTCTAAGATCAATGGCGTCCAACCTGTGAACTGTATTGGGTGGTCCGCGGTTGCGATATCGATCTGGTATACATTATCTTAATTTTGTACTTCCCATTCTTCAGAACATCCTCTCTAGCAGACCACCAAGCTGATCAATCAAAAGTTTGAAGAACCACTCCAGAAATAATAAAATAAATTAAATATTTTATCTACACTAAGTATTTATTTTCTTGTGGCAACAGTCAAATTGATGATCTTAATTTTTAGTTAATGTTTGTTTTCTCGAGTAACATATTAATCGAATCAATCTTTATCTGCCGAGATATGGGTGTTTGTGCCACTTTAGGAAGCACTTGAAGACAACCCTTTTTGAAAAGTCTTATCAAGGTTTATGATTATATATGAACATTACACATGTACACTACACTCTACCTTAAGCCGAATGTGTTACAATCACATGTCGAAAGATCTGTAAAAGGTTTCTTTGTAGTTCATCTTCTCTTGGTAATTTTTCTGAGCTTTTCTTACTTTTTCTTCTTCCCAGTGTCATATCAGGTCCCTCCAACATTGAATATCACCTGAGTGTAGACATATTTGTCCCCAGCAGCCCGAAAAAGATCTCCAACGCCCCTTATGCCAGTCCAATAATGTATATTGCGGAGCCAGGAGATTTACCTCCTGCCAACACCTCTTCGGCTTTCTATTTTGCCTTGGATGATCAGGTACATTAATTTGTACTTTGCTCCTCTAAGTACATGACCCAAGTAGGACACCTTTCAGATTTTAATATTAGTCAGCAACTCTCTATCAACTTTGGCTCTTTGAAGAGCTCTTATGTTGCTGACCATATCCGTCCAGGGTATCCGTAGCGTTCTCCGGTGCATCAACATTTTGAATGCTTCCAATCGGTTCATACTACCAACTTTGAGGGTACATGATTCCATTCCATGCAATAACACTGACCAGACGTAGCTTTTCTTACAGCATGTGTTTTTTTAAATATATGCAGATGTGGGAAAGTACCTAATACGAGTACAATGGCCGCGGTCCCCACGTTTTCATCCCTAAAATAAATTTGATTTTTTTTGTAATATTTTTAAACTGTTAATAATAATACTAGACTCTTGAGCTAGAGTATCCTTGAGGAGTCTTTAATTCGGTAATCTTCTCTTCACGGTGCTATTTAAATTATCATTTTATTATTATTTTACGGAGAAGTGGAAGATTAAACTTTATTTTTAAGATCATAAGGGGTTAACGTATTGTACATGCGATAAATAAAAAAACATGAACCATTTTTTGTAGTTGTATTGACTTATTTATTTTACACAAGTACATATAATAAATACGTAAAATACGAGAAAACAAAAACAATGATATTTCATGTTAATATTTTCAAATTATTTTTATGCAGGGAAAATTGTAGTTTTCAGCCTTGGTTTAAAGGCTTTAAACTAGCCTGAATGCAGAGGTTTTATACAATAGTATTCATATATTCCCGATAGAACGTATAGAATGATTATGCTGTTGACATTTAGGTCCACTGAGGGATGAAATATTTTGATTTTCGAATACATGTAAGGGTTCACGTTATCAGTTGAATTATATACAAATAGCATAAAACCGCGCGAAACCTTCCATAGATATGTAAGTGGTTGGGCCGCGTATTGAAGATGCCGCCTAGCAGCAGTTCAATTGTTGCGTTATTTTATCACTATCAAGTGATTGCATGAATCAAATTTTATCACTATCAAGTGGTTGCATGAATCAAATTTTATCACTATCAAGTGATTGCATGAATTAAATTTTATCACTATCAAGTGATTGCATGAATTAAATTTTATCACTATCAAATGATTGCATGAATTAAATTCTTATCTGTATCATACGCCAATATTACGATAAAGAACATCGCAGTCTCGACCTTAGGTGAGAGGACATTGAATGCGGGCCTGTAAACCAGCCTGTAGAAGGTGTTTTTTGACATCCCTATACTTTGTGATGGAATGTACAATACCATATAACGAGCTGATGATGATGACAATTAGGTCCAGTTAATAATAGATTGGCTATTGCAATTTAAGAGTAAGACGAGATCTACCTATCTGTTTGTGCATATACGTGTATAAATTACCGACAGGAAAAAAGCCAACTCTTGTTGATTGTCAAATTTTGGTTTAAAGTACCTAACTATTGTCTACGCCATAGTGAATAAAGATCATGTTCCGTGCTGTATTCACGAACTGAGCTTTTAAGAGTGTCACTACTTGCACATGGAATCACCTTATTGAACGAGTTATCCGATATAAACATCTTCCATATTGAAATGAATAAATTGAGAATTGAGCTGTGTAGTAAAATTTCTAGGTAAAACTGAGTCACTTCACAAGGGAGCATGGGTAATCATTGTTTCAGTTGTTATTATGTTTAGATATTTTGATCTTTTTTTTTATTTGACTATGCATTTTATTTTATGTATTTAGTACCTGTATTATGTGTAAAATAAAATAAATATTTACAGTTATATTTTTCATTTTGGAATAAATTTAATAGGTAACGTTATCGTGTGTGTTTCCTTTTATATTATATAATATTTATATAATAAATCATACACAAAATGCATTGAACCGTGCGAAAACGTCCATAGTTAAGTGAGGCCTAAATATCTGAAATGGCAAAACGGTTGTAGTATTCACATACAAGCGAACAGTAACAAGCACTAACGTGTGTAGGGCGTACACGAAACGGGCGGCCGCTAACTGAGCTTGCTGCGGTGAGTTACACGTAAATCGAGCGTGGGAAAGTGAGATTTTTGTATCAGTCGCAACACAACACAACTAACACAACACGGAGCAGAACTGTTAGTTTAACAGATGGAGAATATTATATCGTTGTTGTGTTGTAGTTGTTACAAATGCCATTTTCTAATAGCCGCTCTTTGTACTCTGCAAAGGTTATGTGCTCTGCTCTGGCGGAGGATGTGTGAAAGGAAACAAAGGAAATTGTTCCGATGGCGGCGTCGGTTTGTTTTGCGGTAAAATATTTTAGGTGTGCGTGCTGTAACCGTTTTATTGAAACATTTTATTGGTAGGGTGTGTTTTTGAAATAACTGCAACGGTTTATTGGGTTAAATCGATTCAAGGTATCTTACTTCCGCGTGTGACTTCCGTGGTTTTATTTGAATTTAACTTTGTATTTACGATTGCTTTTTCGATTTAAAAAAGCAATCGTGTTTAAACTTCCGCTTTAAGTGAAAATGCTTATATTACTAGTTCATTTTTATCCAATTGTTTATTTATTATATTAAAATGTTTACATAATAATTATATTCTAGATAGTAAAAACGGTTTATTTTAGCTATCTCACAAGGCTCATTGCCTGTTCTGAGACAACTGACATACACCCGCGGGATTATCATATAAATATACATAAGCAACATAATACGTCAGAGCTGCAGTGGCCCATGAAATTTGATGGATCAAAAAAATATATAAATACATCAATGTACTTTTTTACACTTTTTCTCAATATAGTGATACATAGTACAACCTGCCTGACTTATTACCATGTAGCATTTGTTTAACCAACAAGAGCTCATGCATTCGTGGTAGCCTGAGAGTCACTGACATAAATAGTAAGCGGGAAGAGCGACAGCTGAGATGGTACGGGCACATAAGACGGAGACCACCATACCATACTGTAAGTTAGGCAATATCTGTGGATCTTCCTCGACAGCCGTCCAGAGGAAGACCAAGGCACTCCTGGATGACTCAATGCTCCAAAATCCTGTAGAGAAAGGGCCTAGATGAAAGCGACACCCAGAACCGAAGAATATACAGACTGAGAACGAGAAGAGCCGACTTCAACAGCCTGCCTAGGCAATGAGTTGGGACAGTGCCAGGAAGAAGAATAATAAGAAGATCAAAGATGTTAAGAATACCTTAAATAAAAATCAAGAGATATATATTTTTTTAAATTTAGAATCTAACGGAACTCGAACTCATAACCCCGAGAGAGATAGGCTTCTTACCAACTAGACCACGGAGGTAATTTTGTATTGAATGCTGTAATTTTTATGGTAAAAAATAAAACAAAGAGAAAAATAGTATCCCAACATTTTTTAATATCTTTCCTATGCTGTAAATTCATTGAGATTTAACGCCCTTGGGCTCGAGAGCATTATCTAAACATTGCTTATTCTTCGGTTCCACGGTGAGAAGAACACAGAATACTCGGAGAGCAGAGGTAGAGAGAGATGTTTCGAGGAGTACATTCCATTTACCATTAGTTCCCATTACACTAATGATTATACTTGTTATTCGATTTCTCATAAAATATTTACCCAAGTATTATTTTCCCTCGTATATCTGAACTATGGTATTAAATGCAAATGGCTTAATAATAGTTGTGGGCTTTATGACTACAAAACACAGTCGGACTCTCGATAATCTATATTTGCAGGGGAGGCTGGTTCTGTGTTTGTTATTTCAATTATTATTCTCATGTAACAATAGTTCTATTCTTGGGAACCATTTGAAAATGGAAGTTCTGTCTTAAGTTCACAGACCTTTTTGACAAGATAATTCAAATTATTTATAAAAATATGATATATTGAGTTGTAAAGAATATGTTTTTGGAGAACAATAAAACATTTAGTGCGCTTTTTTTATTTTTACAAAGCAGCTTCTAAGTATATTTTTTTAAATTTCTTAAGCTGTTTTTATCTGTTTATAAAGCTGCTAAGCACTGTTTATAATATACATTTTGCATGTTTTAGAAATGATTTACGTTAAAAAAAATAACCTACTTTAAAGTTAATGACATCACGTTATTATTTTTTTAAAGCTTTTACATATAAAACCTCATCGTTTTGTGTAGTTGACTACATGGTTTGAATGTTTTATAATATTTCTATCGTATTTGCTTTAATAATGTTAATACTATGTTGAGGCTTCACACCTGATGTGAGTCTACTGTGAAATTTTGGTGTAAAATTATGAATGCATATGTACATAGTTTACCTATGTATAATACATTTATTTCATTGTTAAATCGTATCTACGACTTTTATTGTTTTATATATACGAGTATATAAAAATTACTTTCCTTTATAAAGTGGACTTCTGTGTCGTTAAAAATATATTATATTAAACATACATACATACCATCACGCTGCTTCCCTAATAGGGTAGGCAGAAATTATATAGTGCCAGACTTGGCTATCTCGACACACATATTTCGCCCCTCCACGTCCAAACACCTACTCATACAGCTTCAACGATTTCTCTTACTTTTAATTCTTAAAAAACAGCATTCACTTAATCCAATCACACTTTCCTTGGCCTAAATTTATAACGTCTTTCTAATGTTTTCTACATATTTATTTTGTTAGTATTTTTTCATTCACTCGTTTTACGTGCCCAAACCATCTTAGAATGCTCTTCTTTATCTTATTCAACACGTCAGCCTTAACTTCACGCTCATCACTAATCGTTATATTAGGAATGAGCGTGAACTTAAGGCTGCCCATGTATTCTTCTTGGTAGTAAATAATTTAATATTCAGATGTAATATCAATATTATATATCGGGTGTACTATCCGCAAGACTATTTAAAGTAACAATGTCTCTATATTCAGGTACATATCTTAATTATTTAAATATTTATTTTAATTATTATTTAAAGTTAATGACGAGAAAATGAATGCGTAACTGTCGTCAACAAGATGAAAAAAAGAACGTTAAGATGGTTTGATTGTGTGACGGTAGTGAATGAATGATACAGAAACAACTAAAAGGAACGTTAAGATGGTTTGATTGTGTGACGGTAGTGAATGAATGATACAGAAACAACTAAAAGGAACGTTAAAATGGTTTGATTGTGTGACGGTAGTGAATGAATGATACAGAAACAACTAAAAGGAACGTTTAGGTTGTTTGATTGTGTGACGGTAGTAAATGAATGATACAGAAACAACTAAAAGGAACGTTAAGGTGGTTTGATTGTGTGACGGTAGTTAATGAATGATACAGAAACAACTAAAACAAGCACACCTCAGAAGCGTGTTGAAAAGGTAGAATGACAAAATGTGAGTGGAGTAAGTGGACCAGATTTTAAAAGAAGGTAAAACTTGAAGTACAAATAATGTAACATTGAGCGAAACCTGGTTTATGTACATAGAGGAAATGATTGGGGCGTATACGGATTCGATAATATAAAGATACGATTTCTCTGCCCACCCGGTAGGTGACACGGATTGATGATATTATATTTTATATATTGTAATGAGGAAGTTAAGTACTTTGATATTTGTACGAAAAAGAGTGAAATTGATAATGTTATTTTATAAAGGCTCTTTGCACTTTTTTCTCTCTCTTCTGCTCCCAGAACATCTCTTGAAGTGTTTTAACCTCCTTGATGACGCTTCTTCAGCTCTGAAAATGAATTTCATTGTCTATCCGAAAGTGCATTCAGCTAGCATTACTATAATATTTCTAAATACTCTCTGATAAGCTTCACTTTACTGTATTGTTATTATTGTTTTGTTCTTGTTACATCGAGAGCATTATCCGGATCATAAAACAAGTCTTGAAATGTAATGTAAAATAATCATTTATCATAAAAATCGTTTATGTTAAGTAATATTGCATTTTTAATAAAACACAACGTAATGTTTTGTTGGAGTTACCTTAATTATATTCAATTAAATCGGCTGATGTCTGGAGCCTCGAGGCTGTATACAACAAGCGTAAAGTGATGTACAAAAAATCTAGCATCAGATACATTGTATTACGAGTATATTCGTACAACTACCCAATAGACCGATTAAAAAGATTTTGCTTAATTTTAAAGTATTTTTGTTTAAAAATTTTTTTTTTGAAGGAAACTTAATATAGAAATTCAGCATTGGAGAAAGGGCTTATTATGTCACCATTAACCTGACAACCGTCATGGTCTAATTGTTAAGAGACCTGTATTTTATCCCGGAAGCTGTGGGTTCGATTTCCATTACAATACAGTTTTAAAAAAAAAATTGTTTATTTATTTATTTTCTCAAAACAGGCTTTGCCAAATTACGAGTACAATGAAAAATATAAGAAATGGTCACCTAAAAAAAATTTATAAAAATCAATAAAATAAAAAAAATTATAAGTAAAATAAAAAAATAATGTATATGCATACATATATTCATAAAAACATACACATATTTTCAAAGTGACTTCAATACGTTGATGAGTGCTTTCTACGTGCTCAATCTTAAAAGAAAATTTACTTTTGCTTTTGGTAATGTGATATGAAATAACATATGTGAATGTCCAAAGCAGTCCCGTTCAAAAGGGTTAAGGCTCTTCCAACAGGCATAGCGGCTGGAAGACCCATTCTTGTGTTTGTTATTGAGAACAGTTCTTGCAAGCGCAGTCTAGTGTAATTGTTAGGAACATTTAACGCTAATCTTTGTAGGTAAAATAAATAATTCAGGTCAGGTTTTCACTTAAAGTCCCTTTCATGTATTTCTGATTGATTAGAAGCGATTTTCACATGACAATAAGCCCACCAGATTATGCTGTATGCAACGATGTAATACAATACAGTCAGAAGAAGTTATATTTAAAATTTACCTTCGGGATTTTCTATGGGTTTATCATCTTATGTCATTATAACATATTATTATAATCTAAATGTCGTCCCAAACCTCACAGGCAGTATTTTTTATACCAATAGTCTGGCGAAAAGTTGACTTTGTATTAATTATTGAAAGACCAATGTTTAACTAGTTTCAGATATTTTGAATAAATGTTAATAACTTAAATTTATGAAGGGAAATTTTATGACTAACTTTTTATGAACTTAAAAACCATGCATTCCTAAGTTGATCTTGTATAAGGAAATAGTACTGTATATGTTATCTTTGTTGTTTTAATACTGTAGAAAAAAATAAAGTTCATAATATTTTTCCTTAAAAAAAGTAAAAAATTACGATTTCAGCGAGCTAGTTGGTAAGGCGCCTGTCTTCCAATCTAGCAGTTGAAGGTTCGATTCCCATTAAAACTCGAATTTTAGAAAAAAAAAAGTTTTCACTTTAAGCCTTTTAAACATCTTTCTAATCGGTAAGGAGAGATTGCTACATTGCAATAAAACCTTCAGGTTATATTGTATACAACTGAAGTGTAATACAGTTGAGTAATATAAAGACTGGAAAACATTTTCATCATTTGCAAATAATAGATACTTAAAATAATGCATAATATTATGCAAAACTTGTTGCAATTGTCCGTTTTTTTTTTGGGTAAATTATGTCTTCGAAAGTACTAGTTTGTCTCTCACAAATACAACATATTAACCACAACATGTTATATGAAAGTTAAAATCAATTAATGTTTTTCAAAATCCATTTGACTGTACACATTTCCTTCTCAAGAGAAGAAATATTGAATATTAAACATTTACGATCCATTCTAGCGAGATAATCGTTCATTGTTGCGTCCCAGATGTCATTTAGAGCTGATCCTCGTTAATATAATTAGTAAATACAGCAAATGGGTCCCGTTAGACATCTCTCTGGATCCGAGTGATGGATGCTGCGTTGTGTGTAGATGTTGTATGAATCCGGTTGTAAAACAGAAACATTTTAGAGCCTCCGTTAACGACACGCGGATATATTTTATTTCGTTGCAGTGGTGTTACCAAAGAGATTTCGTTTATTTTTAAAGGTACAATAAATAACTGTTAAAATTTGAAGAACTCCTCTTCAAATTTAAACAGTTATTTCATTTAAATAAATGAAAGTCATATATATTAAATTAAACTTTAATCTTATAACGCCAGACTTCCCTATAACGATATACACATTTCGCCTACTCATTCAAACGTTTCATTCACGTCCTTCGATATTTTGTCTCGCAACTTTGTTTTGTATTACACTTTAGTCGTATACAGTACAATTTATTTCTCTATTACGATATACATATTTCGCTTACTCATCCAAACGTTTCATTCAAGTCCTTCGATATTTTGTCTCACAGCTTTATTTTGTATCACACTTTAGTTGTATACAGTACAATTTATTTCTCTATTATGATACTTATACATGTTTCGCCTACTCATCCAAACGTTTCATTCAAGTCTTTCGATATTTTGTCTCACAGCTTTGTTTTGTATTACACTTCAGTTGTATACAGTACAATTTATTTCTCTATTACGATACATATACATATTTCACCTACTCATCCAAACGTTTCATTCAAGTCCTTCGATATTTCGTCCCACAGTTTTGTTTTGTATTACACTTTCGTTGTATACAGTAAACTTATCGGGTTTATTTTAACGTGGTAATCCCTTCATTAGAAAAGTATTTAGAAGTATTGCCAACTTGGCCGCGGAGCCTTTTGTACTATTATATTACACTTTCGTTGAACACACAATCACTTGACGAGCTCAGACGAATCAATCTACCACTCAAAATCGCAATATTTTTTTGATTTGTTAGTCCGTTTTCATTAATTTGTTTTACATGACTAAACCATATCAGAGTGCACTTCTTCATCTTACTCAACAAATCAGTCTTAAGTTCACATTAATCCCTAATCAAATCATTCCGAATTCTGTCATACATTGTCACCCTATGTTTTCTTCTCATTACGCGTATTTCTACAACATTTATGCGACTCCATTCAGTCTCTTTTCCATGTCCACGTTTCTTTTCCATACACCATCGGTACTAATACACCGTGTGTTTTCTTCATTATTATTTTCACCCTCAGATATGTCCCCACCGGAGAATGAGTCCTTTTTCATATCTGCGTAAAGTCGCGTTCATCAAAATAAAAATAGAAGATTTCAATCTTCTTGAGTAGATAACTGGGTGGATGTTATTGTTACTGTACTAAACTGAATCATTCATTATGTCTTTCCATATTCAGTTATACACCGTCATGTCATATTATTTCACTGTTACGTCACACATAAATAATATGCGTATCCAGAATGTAAGTGTACTGAGGCTCTCACGACCGGATGGATTTTATTTTCGACATGTTGACTACACTTCCGTGTAGCCTGACCCTTCCCCTCCGCAACGAGACCGGTTCGAGGTCAGTACGTTGAGAAGTGTCGACGCGACAACACGTTTCGTGAAAAATGTCAATCCAATCTCCCGCCAAGTGCGAAATACGCGGCGTCATCCGTTATCTCGTTTGGAAGGGAAAACCTCCGGTTGAGGTTTATAATGAGGTAAAAACTGCATATGGTGATAAAGCTATGAATCGTACGAGTGTGTACAAGTGGTGTCGCGAGTTTATAAACGGTCACGTCACACCTCTTCACCCTCCGCCAAAAAGTTCAAAACCACAATTTCAGCCAAGAAAATCATGGCATCCGTGTTTTGAGATTGTCAAGGCATAATTTTAATTGAATATATGCCTCAAGGGGAGACCATCAATTCTGCAAGATACTGTGAGACCCTAAAAAAATTGCAGAGGGCGATTCAGAACAAGAGGAGAGGCATGCTGACAAAGGGAGTCTGCCTGCTGCACGACAATGCAAGACCACACACGGCCAACGCCACGAAGAAACTGCTCGCCTCGTTTAAATGGGATGTCCTGAACCATCCCGCGCATTCCCCTGACCTAGCACCTTCAGATTACTATTTCTTTACCTCCCTGAAGCTGCACATGGGTGGAAAAAGGTTTTCAACCGACGAGGAGGTAAAGGAGGAGGTGGAGAAGTGGACGGAGGGGGTGGTGGGAAACTACTTCGAGGAAGGTATCAAAAAGTTGATACCTCGCTTCACCACCTGCATTGAGAGGAACGGCGACTATGTCGAAAAATAGCTTACATATGTACTACAGTAACCACGTAATTTTTTTGTTTAAATAAAAAAAATTGTAATCTACAAAAATTCAGTACAGTTACTTTCTGGATATGCCTCGTACATTAAATAAATACTCAGATTAAACCCTTGAATAAAAATCATTAGATACGCCAATGTTGAAAACGAAAATGGGCCACAGCTAGAGAACAATAATAATTTATAACTTCGTAAAGCATCGGAATAACATGATCTATTACAATCCTTATCTAATCCTCTCGAGACGACCTGCCCACACACGTTTATCTTACCAAATGTCGGATTGCTCACTATTTAAATAAAACGGCGTAATTTGTTGTATTGTATCGCTTAACTATCTATTTCTTTACTTCCTAACATGGTTGATGAGATCGTAAGAGCTGTGAGGATTTAACCTGTTCACCGCGTTAAAAATCAAATTCCACGAATCCTGTGCGCGGCACAATTTCAGCGTTTTTTAATTTCTAAGTTTAAACACATATTTTGTTTAGAACCACTGATATTTGATTACAACACCAAGTAAACATGACACTTAAGTAATTTTCTGATAATAAATAATAGTCATTACTCTTAAGGAGACTCATTAAATAAAGGAGATAAACTAAACATTACGTAAAATAAACAAAGGAATGCTACGATCAAATCAATGCTTCATGACACTCACCCAATCAAATGCATATAGCACTAGTAATGTTTATTTACGTAAGAGAGACTCATCGCAGGACTCGATCCGCGCGACAGGTCGTTAATGCTGGAAATATTGAGAAACCAAAAAAATTCGGCGCTCTGTTTATTCAACAATATCTCATAAACTAATATATTATTTGACAAGGTTTTCAGAGATATCGCTAGAATTAAGATTATTTTAAATTTTAGTTCAATTTTTATTCCGGTTTTGTGTCATTTTTTTTAAGTATTTGTGATTTGAAACTTGGATTGTCGTCAGATCACAGGCGTTTGTGCTTACCGCGGGGAAATAGTTAAAAAAACTCTTACTTATATAAGACTTGTGATCATATCCAGCTTAGCCCGGGTCCAGATTGAAATGGGTGCAAACTGTTTTTTAAGAATTATTATCTAGATCTTAAAGCGATGTGTTGGCATGGTAAACGAAAAATAAGCCGAAGAAACGTTGAAAGACTAGCTATATGATCAAGTTTTATGGTCGGTTATGTTATACTTACATTAGAACAAGTCAAGTCAATTTTATATCTTGGATTTATCACTAAGATCCAAAAATACTACGTGTTTTAATAATGACATAATTTAATTTCTACCGAGTTTTTCACTGATTTAGAAAACTACTAGATTCCGGCAATATTCAATTTTTAATATTTCAGAATATAACGAAACAACACGTCTCCTATCTGATTTAGCTAATATATTACTGAGGGTAGAGATAACAAATTTTAACTGTAACATTGAAAGAACAAGTGTTTCGATAGGTGTGGCTGGCATGGTACTCATATCTGTCCATATACGCTTTAATTCAGACCAAAAACTTTTGAACCTTAGTGGTATGTTTACATCGAAAGATCGCTGAAAGTGAGATACTTAAAATAGGTAAAGAGTTTATGAAATATGTTTTTCGACCGGAACGTTTCAAAAGAAACAAAACCAGTTTTTCAAAATTAATTTATGATCTCAACCTAAGAATGTGGCATTTTTTTTATAAAAGTACGATAAATGTTGTTACCGTGGAAATGAAAGCATTACGTGCAATGTGTGGAAAAACGAAACTAAAGAATAAGGATAGAAAAAAGAATTCGGATTGAAAGAATCATTGAGATGGTTTGGTGACGTAAAAAGAATTAATGATAAAATATTTACAAAAGTAATCTTCAAGAATAGTAAAGACAAGAAGTTTATAACGACCTAGAAAAACGTGGCACGACCAAATGAACCAAATGCGAAATGAGGGAAGACTAAAACCCTCGAAAATAGAAGAGTATATGTGGCGAAATATATGGATGTGGCAGAAGCGAAAGATATGTGTCAGTATCGATTAAAGGGGTGATCTGTTATCTCTGACACATTTGAAGACTTGACAGATCAAATTTAAATAATACCCTTTTTTTCATATGAAGACATTTTTGTTTGTCAAATATTTTATTTTATCAAACGTATTTTTTTATCCTTCGAGATTGATTGTGAGCCAAATTGAGAGTTTTATTTAGTATTTACTGTACACAGTTTTGGATGATCTTACTCATAATTTAAATAGCAACAAGAGTATAATTCTTAGACGACCAAAAGCTTTAATAAGTTGTAATTTTTAAAGTGCTTTTTTAACTATATTTTGCTTTTAAAACTAACGTAAAGTTGGCAGCAAGCTTTAGAAAAAACACTTTAATAAAATTACTTAAAGAGTAAAACTAGCTCAATAGGGAATCCCCAAAAATTGAACCCGGTATACTCTCTTACTAAGAATGAATGTATATCATTAGACCATGGTCCCGATAGTTTTTTTTACATTCATTTGCATATGTACAGTTAAAAATAAAAAGGAACAAAAATGTACTTGAATGGTCATTTAAATAACCCAGTTTTTTGTTTGGGTTAAACATTTATGTTTAAACCCATCTCATTATGTTCCCACAAAACCAACGACCCTTGCCCTTTGCACGTCGAAAACTTCCTCAATAAAAGAAGCAGAAAATTTACAACTACAGCAAGTAACGAATTTACAATTCCACATGGAATTCTTTCTGGTGGTAGCTGAGTTATGGTAGCATTAAACCCACTTTTATAGTTGCCAGTTTTAAAATATTGTTAGCTTTAGAATCACTCTTCTACATTCCGTTGTTTATTTCCTGTAAGGAGTAAAAATATATTTGTTTAATAAACACAATGGGATGTTTTTTCTAACCTAATAATAATTAAACATACAATATTTTGATTATTACATAACAAGCTTGGTCAACGCGTGACCCGCAAGCTGTTTTTATAAATCATGAAAAAATAACATTAAGACATGGTTGTTTAATAAAAAAAAAAACGTAACACCCTCATACTCCGAACATATTAGCTATTATACCCTCTATAACTCAGTCGCAGAATGTACGTGTTCTGTGTAGCATAAATCTCTTTACGGCAGATTCATCAACACAGCATTGAACGAAAGTAGTACTTGATCATTTTTTTTTAACATTGTAATGAATCGTTGTAACTTTTTTTAATCAACCAAAGAATTTTATTCAAAATACATGTTATTACCTTTCTAAAAAAATACATATCTGTTATTGAGCTATTTCGATTTAGAAATTATATTTCCTACTTAGCTATTTTGCTAGTTATATTTTTATCTTCTTGATACTCTCTTTAGGCGGCATATATTGGAATGACACAGATAAATATTGTCACTTCCATACAAAAATATAAGCGTTAACTTTTCAACTTCAAAACCCAGCAACTTTTTAAAATTTCCAAACCGTATAATAGAGACAAATCAAAATTTCAATGACAGTTGAGTGAGTATTTTACATAGTTAAAAAGTAATATAGAAACATACAGATGCATGTAACCGTGAGTGAAGAAATCAGTAATAATTTTTTTTAAAAACATTCAAAAAGATAATCCTCGCCATAAAAGAAATCCTTTGGGTAAACATACTATACATACTTCCGATGAAACATAACACCATTGGAACCTAAACATTGCTTTGGTTACAAATCGGAATAATTTTGATTGAAAAAAGTCCCGAAATATTATAGATAGAAACACGTGTTGCGGTGATAAATATAAAAAGTAATTTAATTTTTTTAAATATAAAACGCTTAATTTGCATACATACACACCATCATGCCGTATCCCTGTTAAAGTAGTCAAAGAGGACAGAACGCCAGACTTTCCTATCTCGACATACAAATTTCGCCTCTTCCAGATCTATACACATGCTCACACAACGATTATACACCTACTTAATATTCTATATGACTTTGTCATGCATATAACGCGCTGGACTTACGAGTAGATAGATAAATGTGTTGACGGTTTTTTTTTCGATATTCTTTAAAAGTTGAATCGAACAAATTTTAAAAGCATACCTTTTTAATATTGCCTTCTTTCAAAATATCATCCTCTTGATCCAACCATGCTTTTTTTGGTCTTCCTCGACCACACATTCCATTCTCATTTGCATTGTATATTTCTGTTTTTTTATATTTTTAGTTTAGTAGTTTGATTTGCAATAATATGTTTTACTTATTAATGAATTTTTAATGTACGCCTAATGACTGTATATTGTAATAAAACGTTTGTCCTTAAACGGGTATGATACCCAAAAATGAAGGTTCTCCAAGTCTTTCGTATAAAAATGATTGCTTACTTTTTTATAAAACTTGTAGACCAAAAAATTAGTACTATTTATTACTATTATAGTTTTTATATATACTTTTGAAATTTTCTTTCAGGTTTGACACCAACAAATCAACGAAGGGAGCCAGCAAGCTTAGAAGAGACCTGATCAACGCAGAGATCGCCAACCTGCGGGATCTGCTCCCGTTACCGCCTTCAACGAGGCAAAGGTTGTCGCAACTGCAGTTGATGGCACTTATCTGCGTCTATGTGAGGAAAGCCAACTACTTTCAACAAGGTAATAATATAAAAATCAAATTAGGATTTATAAATGACAAAAGCAAATTTTATATTCTAGAAGAAAATATTTTCTCGTTTCTTACATATTTAGGATGTCTGAATGCTATTTTGTGTCAACAAATCAGTGAATAATAATTTGGAAAATCAATGTTCCTAATTTTAATGCTCTTTTTTTGTGTAGTGTTATTATGTTGGAATTTTCCATTGCTGGAAATGGCTGGGGTTGGGATTTTCCATTGCTGGAATTGTTGGGATTTTCCATTGCTGGACTGCTGTTTGTAAGTTTATTGTTGTTTTGTTGTGAAATTGCTTGTCTTAGAAAGGAAATAAGCCTGATTAGGCAGGAAAATGCCTTATAAATTTCATTATAAAAATTGAAAAGTACAAACAAATTAAAAAATAATTCTTCTGTAATTTTTAAATTGGAGTGCTTTGATCATAATTGAAACAAAACACATTTTTTACTTCATTCGAAATAATAAAAAAAGTATTAATCTATGCATCTCGTAAAATATGTATTTATATTACATTTAATTCAGTCTCAGCCAAATTAAATCAAATCACGAGAAAAAGAAAATTATAGAATATATGACGTAATGTCAAGGTGACTTATTAGATTGGTTTTAGTCGATAACAGTGTATTTTTTTGAAATTGCATCATGTTTATTTTGCTACTGCAACAATCATATTTTTATTGCATAGTACTTTATAAATTATAGTTTTGATTACAGTTTCTTTTCACAAGTAATATTTCAATTGCATCGATCTTTGCCTGTCTCAAATTGTTCGAGATATGGATAGCATGTTCAGCTTGTATCTGAAATATTTGAAAATAACCCTATTTGAGAAGTCTTGTCAACATTTTGATATATATGAAAACTACACTCCACCTAAAACCAAAAATCTTACCATCACATTTCGGAAGATCTACAATGGTTTCTTTGTAGTTCGTCATCTCTTGGTAATATTTCTGTTCGTACCTATCTTATATTGGTTTTCGTTCCAAATATTTTTTCTAAACATACGCAAATGTGGTGAATTTCCTTATCAAATAAATGGTTGGAGCCACCACCTTTGTATTCTTACACTCAACTTGTTTTTTGTTATATTTTTAATCTGTCAATAGTGGTGCGTTCAAATCCCTAGTAAGAGCGCCCCTGAGAAGGGTCTGCTCTAGAAACGGTGCTATTTAAATTGTCCTTTTATGATTCTTACCATTTTATTATAATTATTATTATGAGATTTAATTCGATGTCAACAAGGGCTCAATAATAGTAGCATCCACGAAGAAAGTCTAAAATCGAAACTTCTATATAATACCACAATTAAACTGTTGTCACATATGGAGACGAATTATGGGGCATGACTCTTAAGTAAAATTTATGTTAGATGTTGTCTTCACATACCTATATAAATCTAATTGAACATATTTACGCAAAAAAGACATAATATAATCCACATTTTACCTATTCGGATGTCTTCTTAGTCGTGACCTCAATGCTGAGGAACGCAATCTACAAATTGTTGAACATTTTTACGTGGTTTTCTTGGGAAAAATAGTGTAGGGTTTTCCCATTGCCTTATGTAGATATTACAGATATTATAGGTAAAATTTACGTGCTACCTTCTATTACTTCAGTTCTATAGATATTATTGCAGTAGATATTGTATTATAGGAATAGTATACATATTGAGTATATTGTGAGCCCTGCAGCCCATTTTAGGGTATAGTACAACATCCCTAAGGAAATACGTACTTGTGGATTTTAAGTGGGAGCAGGAAGGAGTGTTGTGGAAATGTTTTGGGATGTACTTATAAGGATAGGAGCTGCAAGAATTAGGAGAGAGGATAGAAGCAAAAGTGACCAGCATCTGCGCCCTTTCACCAAGTATAGTATACCTTGTGGGCCCACCCAGTTTCCGGGGAGTGGCTACTGCCCGTATACTAACAGCTATTTGGAAATAAAGGTGAGAGTTTGAGATGTCAGAGGGCCAAGGACTGAGTACTTTCAAGGTGACCCTAGACTGGCCAGTACTATTCACAAGTTGCTACAGCTTAACATCTCGGTTCGTGCCATTCTGAGATAATTGAGTAAATATATGGAACAAAAAACTTCAACACGTTATTTTACCATAAAACCCCATTCAATGGGCTTGATATTTTTGCACATACAAACCTATGTTTCTTCGATATTTCAACTAAACCCAAAAAATGTGTTTCATGGTTTAGGATCTTTTTTGCTTATTACGTCTAAATTAACATATGCAAAGACCACATCCAGCGTAAATAAATAAATGAACCTTCAAGCGAAAAAAATCGGCTTTGTAGTTTGTCACCACCTTGTGCAATCAATAGACAAAGATTTTCCAAGTGCCACGTTTCTGAATATAGCCAATGTTGATTTATCGAATCACGACAACGCGTCACGATGAATATTTAAATAATAATAAAATTTATTAAGTAATCCATTGTTTTATTAAAAATGAATTAATGAGTTTGATTGTTTAATGATAGTGTAATACACCAATACGGGCCATTAAGAAGGTTTGCGGTCCTGCATGGCTATTCCAGTGGTGTGGAATGATGGCCCGCGGGTTTCTCTTGACCGTTTATTTTCTACACAACACCGGTAGCTCGTTCCCAGGCCTATCAGATCGGTAACGTCAGATACTCTCAACTGAAATTCCTAGGGGATGAGGCATACCTTTATGTTTATATTTATGAGAAATATACATAACTTATCATTTTCATAATTAGTTTTTCCTTGGTGAAAATTCAATTATGAAAGGAAATATATGCAAAAAGTATTGAACTCGAAAACCATTTGCATTTGAGTAAAAAAATGTATAGTAAGTTTTTTATTCATATTTATGAAAGAATTATATATTTTGATTAATTTGATCGAATAAGCACTCCTGTTTATAAAAAAATATTAAACTAGTTTTCGACTTTTATTGTATTTATCGATATTTTTATTAATTATTTAGAGTTTTAAGCAATAATGTTTGAGAACTCATCATATTTGCCAATAATTGATTTGCATTGAATCTAGCCAAGAGTTTTAAAAAATCATCCAATTGTTTTAAGTTTGACCAGGAGACAACGCATTCTTCGGCCCCATAAATAGGCTTTTCGTGCTTGCATGTCTTATCAATACTATCGTGCACAGAGGGGTAACAATATTCTCGTCTACGAGTTCTCAAGTAGACGCTATTTGTTTTTTTTTAATTATTTATATTTCACTTTCGTTATGTACAGTACAACGTCATGGGTTCATTGTCATATGAAAATCTTAACCAATCAACCATAAATATGTTGAAAAAGTGGGATCTGAAACCAGACTCAAACCTTTTTTTAAATGCATTCTACGGAGGGTACTAAGCACTTTTACCAGGGCCTAAAACTTAAAAAATAGTTCTCGTTTTCGCATTAGGTACTTACTTACATAATATATTGAAAAGCTCTGCTTATTATTGCATTAAATTTGAACTTGTAATTATAGTAACATTTTTATGCATTTATTTCGTTCTTGAAAGCCATTCCAAAAATAAAATAAAATTGAAAATGCCTGTCTTCAATGCCGAACAGAATAAAATTCCCTCAGATTTGTTCTGAGATAGGGCCGAGACAATTGCTACCGACTTAGCACAAATTACCAATGGCCTCGAGCCACCTAACGTTTAGGAGCCCGGGAATCGTGTCCGACCGAAATGGGTTAACTCGACTATATTTAAGGAATGTTTCGTGTTTTTTTTTTGTTGCAAAATAATGTGTTGAAAAAATATTCCAAATATATTTTTGATAACTTAATTATTTTTTAAACATACTCGTTTATTCGAACAAAAAAACAACTCATGTAATTTCTT
Organism: Odontocerum albicorne; assembly: GCA_949825065.1. NCBI lineage: Eukaryota > Metazoa > Arthropoda > Insecta > Trichoptera > Odontoceridae > Odontocerum > Odontocerum albicorne. Next base: position 41,161,520 of record OX463849.1, read on the forward strand.
ATTTTTTTCACATAATAGAAAAACTTTATTTATTCCATATTTTATTCAACAATTTCCAATTTCACATATTCTATTTAACGTTAGTATAAATTTACAAAATATAAAAAATGAAAGTTTCTAAATGTATTATATATTTATCATTTTCTTTAAAACCATTGAAATCATAAATAGAGTCACAATATACATACATATCGTTATGCAATGTCACTTTTGGAGTAGGTAGAGAAAACACATATCCACACCTTTCTATCCACAGCCTTTATATTTTTTACATGCTTAGTTGCTCTTTTTTTTGTAATATTTTTCCCCTTTCCTTTAGTAAAAACTTCTCCTACTGCCTTTTTCACATCGTCCTAGTCTACTGCTTCCTTTCTCTCCATTAATGCAATATGCGTTATAAATAATGTATGGATATACAATATGTGGATATTAATATACTCGTACATAAAGTATCCGTCCTACATTTTATTTAAATAATTTAGGAATCGTTCATATCTCGACACTCATATTGCACTTCCTCAACCTTATATAGCTCCTAAGAATTTTCTTATATAGCTCCTAAGAATTTTCTAAGAACACACCTTATATAGCTCCTAAGAATTTTCTTACTTCTTATGTTTCCTTCTTTCAAAATATCATATACTTGATTACGGTCTTAATTCTTTGTCGAAATCTTTTTTAACCCACTAAAATACATAAAATTGGCCCAGAAGTATAAAACTAGAAAAAATCCTTTTAAAAAAAATCTAAATTCTAACTGAAATCAAACACGTAACCGAACACTTAATGCCTTGTGAAAAACTTTTTTAACCAACAGAAAGATATAAAATTGGCTCAGAAGTAAAAAATAGAACAGAATCCTTTATAAAAAAATCTGGGTTCCAACTGGAATCGAATATATAACCCCCGAGATGGACGGCCCGCGTCTTAGTAACTAGACCGCGCAGCTTTCTTAGTAACTAAACCACGGAGCTTTCTTAGTAACTAGACCGTGGAGTTTTCTTAGTAACTAAACCGCGGAGCTTTCTTAGTAACTAGACCGTGGAGCTTTCTTAGTAACTAAACCACGAAACTTTCTTAGTAACAAGACCGTGGAGTTTTCTTAGTAACTAAACCACGGAGCTTTCTTAGTAACTAGACCGTGGAGCTTTCTTAATAACTAAGCACAGAGCTTTGTATGTAATTATATTTATTACATTTATTTGAATGGTATATAAAAAATTATAAGAATTTCGCACGCTGAATAATACTCATCATCCTGTCATGTAGTTCATGACTCCCATGATAACCTCCGACGACTCCTCTCTCTCCGACTATTCCTGGACTCTGCGGCTCGACGGGTAGTTGTTAAGGGTAGTCCAGTTGCGTCTTTCACTTGATAAGTCCAATGCAATAATAACTTATATTATTACTAGAGGAATAAAATAATTGTAATATTATATGTCGGCGGCCGTGACCTAGGTTAGCATTTACGTTTAGCAAACAGGCTTCATACCAGTCCGGATTCTCTTCCGGACTGGTTTTACTCTTAGACCATTTTGCATCTGTATTTTAATGTTTTTCTGTAGCTTATATGCTCCTAACAACACTAAAATAGAAATTTATAAAAAAACTTCACCTAACGAAAAACTACAGTAAATTAAACCTGCCGATCTTTTTGGTAGTTCAATCGCCTTACCATTGGAACTTTGCGTTTGATCTGTAAAGAATATGTGTTTGCTGAAGTGCAACAGCTTGTACAATATAATAATATACACTCACAGGCATCTTCCATTCACAGGATGGCTGACAATAGCTTATCATAATGTTAGACACAATACCTTAAAGATAACCACAAAAATTTGTTCAAAATATATCGCGAATCAATACTGAATTATTTCGGTAGGGTTAAGTAATATTTTTACATTTTCTTATTTGAAAGTGATTTCGAAATCAACATTTAAATACCATCAAGCAAATATGTTTATCACTAAAATTAAATTATATTAATTCTTTTAATTATAATGATATCCAAATCAATCGACCTTTTCAATTTCAATATGTCTCTGTCGATAAATGTTCGAATAAATAATATCTGTACGGGTAATGACTTCACCGATACACTTAATTTTTAATCAACTAATCTAATTGACGCTTTTTTTTCTTTTATTATATAACTAACTATGAGTATATTACACAGCTCCCGGATATTACTTAATGCGCAAACTATTCTATCTCTTACTTTTATATTTGCATACATCTGTTTCATTACCTTGAATATGAGTTAATCGATTGTTAAATACACAATGAAATAATTAATAAGCCGAGATTTCCAGTGTCGCAACGAATGAAGGGTACGCGAATGTTATTATGTTCGCGGAATTAACCGTTAGATGTACTCGATTGTATGAAAGAGGAATACAAGTATTGAAAATGTTGACAAATATTACCGTTTTGAAATGGGAATTACCCATTTTTTTTTCATTTTTGGAGTAAGATAGCGAATACAAGTATCGAAAATATTGACAAATATCCTCGTTTTGAAATGAAAATATTCATTTTTTTCATTTTTGGAGTAAGATAGCGAATACAAGTATCGAAAATGTTGACAAATATCCTCGTTTTGAAATGGGAATTACCCATTTTTTTTCATTTTTGGAGTAAGATAGCGAATACAAATATCGAAAATATTGACAAATATCCTCGTTTTGAAATGGAAATATTCATTTTTTTCATTTTTGGAGTAAGATAGAATACAATTATCGAAAATGTTGACAAATATCCTCGTTTTGAAATGGAATTACCCATTTTTTTTTTTTGGAGTAAGATAGCGAATACAATTATCGAAAATGTTGACAAATATCCTCGTTTTGAAATGGAATTACCCATTTTTTTTTTGGAGTAAGATAGCGAATACAAGTATCGAAAATATTGACAAATATCCTCGTTTTGAAATGGGAATAACCCATTTTTTTTCATTTTTGGAGTAAGAAAGCCCTTTTGTGAGGCGTGTCAACATTGATGTCTAGGAAAGAAAAGTTAGTTAGTAGAATAAATTAAACCAACTGAGTAAAAAATACAGCTGAAAAACGTGCACTGACGTGAAACCGGTAGGGTTATTCTGTTACAAAAATTGGAATAACAGTGTTTGATAAAACAAATTACAATATAATGAAATATTTATTTTATATCGAAAAAGAAGTTTGTTTAATTTATTTAGTTCAAACTACCTTATTGAAGATCACTGAGCCCAACATACACGGTTATAGCAAGAGGTTTTCAACATCATATGAATTACCTCTGAAGTTTTGGAAGCTTTCATAGTTCTTATCTTGACAGTTTTTGAAAGATGTCACTTTACATATAATGAACCATTGGTTTAACAACCGTAAAAGAACTCATAAAAATATTCAGCTTTCGCTGCATATTTAAAAAAAATTATCAAACTGTATTCCCTAAATATAAAAAAAAAAAAGAAAGGGTATCAAAGAAAGAAAACAAGATAGACAAGCAGTGATGCATAAGATAAAACCTTTTATAGAGTTGTCGTATATCTTATATCACCTTCTTCAGCACGTATTAATATATAAGAATGCAGAAGTCGACATACTCGTACATTTATTTCATTGATTCTTATATCTCTCCCATTCTTTTTTTTATCGCGCGTACATGAATCTATATATAAATTAAACAACCAAATCCCGATAACAGTCGCGATAATATTTAGTGACAGCACTGCCGGTACTCGTAATGTGAGACCAGATAGATATAGATTATAATGATTACAAACAATTTACCTCTGACACTCAATGATTGTACGCCGATAGGCTGAATTAGTAGCAGGATCCGAGACACAGTTGTTGAAAAACTTGACTTAGTACTAATTAGAAATAAAGTTGATTTATTAACTGTGCTAAGTCGTCACAGGCCTTGGTTAAATCCAATAACCCGAGTTACATGACATTACTTTCTGAACTATTTCATTCAGTTAACATTTATTATTTGTTATTGTTATATCAAATATAGCCATTAAGGTGTTGTATATAATTGTTAAGAATTTATTTAATCTCGTTGTCGTGTCATTCATGAAACTTATATGTTAATTTACGTTTATATCAAAATTGTCTTATTCCGTTTATTCGTAATTTTTAAGATAATGACGAATTGAATACATTTTTGCAACACTTTTTTATGTTCATTAGAATAATATCTGAGTGTAAAAAAACAAGAATTTTAAAATCTACACACATTTCTCATAACAGAAACAATATCTTGAAGATAAAAAATAAATGTGTGTCATAGGGGAAAAAAGCAATATAAAAAATAACAGACAAATCAGTGAAATTTCAAGTAACCACTCAAATTATGTGAACCTGAGATTGTCGACTGTTATTTGTCGTGACCTCTGTAAGCTAGGTTTGGTCTGTAACTTACTGGGGACACATGGACATGAAAAAATTGGTTGATAATTTTACCAATTGTAGATTCTTTTTTTAATCATTTGTCAAAAAATCTCATTAACTTGATATGTAGTGATAACAAGTTACGAGTATGTAACAAGTGAGTTAATATTATAATTATGACTATTTTTAAATGTAAATGGTTTCAACACACTGAACAATATAAATAATAAAGATGGCAAAATTGGTTTTTAAGCTACACGTCCGTTTTCAAACCCAAGAATTATGAAATTGATTCCCATTAGAACCATTTACTGGGGTTTTTGGTGTTTTTATTGGGACTTAATTTACTTTAAAAGGGGTTTTTGGTGTTTTTATTGGGACTTAATTTACGTTAAAAGGGGTTTTTAGTGTTTTTATTGGGACTTAATTTACTTTAAAAGGGGTTCCAGGGGTTTTTTTTACATAAGATTTCATTAACACTTTTGGTTTGGTTGCAAAATAAGGCAGATGTTTTATCAAAAAAATATCCGGATTCAGATTTATTAATTTTCCTCGTACAAAGCACTCTCAGTAGGGTGAATTATCTAAATAAAAATATATATCATTGTGTAATGAAAATAAATCTAATAATATAAATTTGCATATGATTAACATTCGTTCAACTTTACTTTTTGATATCAGTAATATATGATATATAAATGAATATGAAAAAAATTATTTAATGATATCTGAAAGAAAATTGCAAAAAGTTTCTTTGAGCAAAAAGCTTTAAATCTTAAAAACTCAATGTCAACCCAATGATAGATATGGTATTGAATCATTTCATAATAATATTTTTTTCGCAGAACGCCTGCAGTGTTCTTGATTAATTTGCATTTAATACTGAATTTATTTCTTCCAGTTAATAAATTAAAGTAATTTCTTGCCTTAAGACACAGTTTGTTTGCAAATAAATCTTTATTGACCAAAGAATTTGTATGAGTCATTGAATGACAAAATAAAAAATAGTTAATTGGTGTATCTGTCAGAATAACACTGAATAATTACTTGCGAATGCTATAAATTAATACATTTCAAAATCCTACATTAAATAGACTATGAAATTGACTAAACGAATAGATACGATGCAATATATCTAGTTCAGTTTAAAAAATAACAGAAAAATATGATAAACATATTTTATGTAGAGTTTTTTTAACTTAAATTATCGATCAATATCCTTGGTGAGATAAATTCTGTTTCTAGACTAGTTAAGTTAAATCTTCAATATTATTCATAACACTGATTGGAGTAGAAATATAAACGATGAAAAAGAAAGGAGGAAAGAAACATGATTGTTGCCTTCGAGATGTGATGCTGGAAGCGGATGATCCCTATCCTGTGAATCGCAAGGTGCACCAATGTCTCTATTAATAAAAAATATTAGAGATTGCTGAAAGGATTTCAACAACATGCAAGAAAATAATTCTTACGTGTTTTGAGATTGAAGCCAGAAAGAAAAATGAAAGTGTGGACAAACTGGTAATCACAGGGAACAGTTGAGGAAAACGAGCAAGTGGAAGGTGTCCTACGAAATGGACGGATGGAATAAAGAAAGTAACAAAATCGTCTTTAAACGTTGCATTCAACATAGATCAGAACCAGGAAGTATAATTATAGTTGATGCACCAAGTTCCAGGCACAGCGAAGGACCACGATGTTACGACACGAAGCACTGAGCACGCGTTAAAAAAAGAAAGGTTTTATACTGCCCTTTAGTGGCCAATGACACTTCACTATCACTTCAAATACGTAATAAAATCTGACAAAATCTTTTAATGTCAGAAGCTTCATAAAACCTCTATGTCATCAGCATTCAAAGGGCAATTTATATAGTAGCACTTTAACAAAAGATTCGCTGGCAATGTTATGACATTATTGAGACGTAAGGAATGAACTTCGTAATATGTTGGTATAGCTATTTGTGATTTTTCATTTGGATTGTTGATGTTGTATGATCATTCTCTTTTTGTATTGGTGTTTCATTTTTCATTTGATTTCATAAATCATAATTAAACACATGTAAACAATAACAATGAAGTGAAAACAAAGGAATCCTCTAATAAGATAATTTAAACACAATGCCAAAATACGCTACTGTAGTTTAAAATAAGTTAGGTTTTCACTTATGTCTGTTTATCATAAACACTTTTCTGGTTAGTTGAAAGGAGTTGTAACATGGCAATAAACCCGCCAGTTAGTACTGTATAAAATTTAAGTGTAATACAATACAATACAATATAATAAAGACTACTTGAAATTGAAAGAATCAAAACACAAGTGAATATACTCGTAAAATGCATGTAAATAATTCCTTCATAAATTTCAAGGAAATCTTATGAAGGAAGCTAAGAGATGAGTTTTAAAATCGATATAATAATACGTTCTGTAGTATATTGTGAGGTGGTTTATTCGTATAGTGGTTTATATGTACTACTCCTATATGTGATTATATATTGTTGCGAACTTTTGATTAACATGTGTTTAATTAAAAGTCCACAACAAGAAATCAAGATCACTCAGTATTTATGTATGTGAAAAAATAATTGAATCAACGAATTGACAACTAACGTCAAGATACTCGTATTTAGCCATGGCATTAAGTTCAGAAAAATAATTTCACACGGCAAATTAAATGTGGTATTATTATAAGCAGTATGTGGAATATATTCTGATGTGGTATTTACGGCGCTCCCAGTATACTCGTATTCCACCCATAAATCTGCTTCAATGTCCCAACTTGCGCGAGCTAACGGGCTTGTGATCAAGGATATGCAATACATTAGATCTTTTCTGTGCGTTGATTGCCTGCAAGCAATATTAGTTATTCAATAGTTAAGAAGCAATATAAAATGTCTCGTATGCGCATAATTTATTAAATTAATTAGTAACTTCGTAATAAATCACATGTCATCATCACGATCCCGTGCCAAAAGACAAAGGAAGTTCTGGTAGAGATTTACGTATTTTTAGAAGCGTTGCTATTCTTTTTTTGCAACATCCTTGGCGTAGTAAGTAAGACGCTTGACTTCCACGCGGAAGTTTCGGGCTCGATTCCCAATGTTACTTGTTGTTTTTTTATCTAAAGTTCACCATTAACTGTTCATTATTACATTCCAATTGTATTGACTATGATTTAGTGTCTGTCGTAGTCGAAAGATTGGCAAATATACATGATTTAATTGTTTACAAATTTCTATTAATTTTAGACTCCCTTACTTGGAGGCTCAATGTCCCCTTCTTTGATTTGATGTCTATCGTAGTCGAAGCATTGACGAATATAAGTGATTACCTGCAAGCAATATTAGTTATTCAATAGTTAAGAAGCAATATAAAATGTCTCGTATGCGCATAATTTATTAAATTAATTAGTAATTTTGTAATAAATGACATGTCATCATCACAATCCCGTGCCAAAAGACAAAGGAAGTTGTTGTAGATATTTACGTATTTTTAGAAGCGTTACTATTCATTTTTTGCAGTATCCTTGGCGTAGTAAGTAAGACGCTTGACTTCCACGCGGAAGTTTCGGGCTCGATTCCCAATGTTACTTGTATTTTTTAATCTAAAGTTCAGCATTAACTGTTCATTATTACATTCCAATTGTATTGACTATGATTTAGTGTCTGTCGTAGTCGAAAGATTGGCAAATATACATGATTTAATTGTTTACAAATTTCTATTAATTTTAGACTCCCTTACTTGGAGGCTCCATTTCCCCTTCTTTGATTTGATGTCTATCGTAGTAGAAGCATTGACGAATATAAGTGATTTAATTGTTTACAAGTTTCTATTTATTATAGAACTCCTTACTTAGAGGCTCCTTCCTCGTTCCCTTCTTTGATTTGATGTCTGTCGTACTCGAAAGATTGGCAAATATACGTGATGTAATTGTTTACAAATTTCTATTAATTTTAGACTCCCTTACTTGGAGGCTCCATTTCCCCTTCTTTGATTTGATGTGCAAGTATATCGTAGTCGAAGCATTGACGAATATAAGTGATTTAATTGTTTACAAATTTCTATTTATTTTTGAACTCTTTACTTAAAGGCTCCTTCCTCGTCCCCTTCTTTGATTTGATTTATGTCGTAGTCGAAGAATATGTGATGTAACTGTTGACAAATTTCTATGCATTTTACAACCACTTACTTAAAAGGCTCCTTTCTTGTCCCCTCACGTTAATTATAAAAAATGGTTCAAGTACTATAATGAGCCAAATAAACGGTCTTAGGTCACTTTTCAAATAGACATTTTCGACAAATAGTTTTTGGCAATTTTCGACAAAAAAAATTGTCAGTTTTCAATCGGTTGAGTTATTTGATTACCAATTTTTTTTGAAAATAACTTGTTATCAAGATAGTTTTCTTTCAATTTACTACCATCTCTGATATGATTTAATTTTTAATTTATCCCTTAAATACAAGATTTATAATAAAACTTTCTGTACATTTTTGAACAATAATATAGCATCGTATTACTCTTTCACTGTGAATATCACCACCAAGCGAGTTGATTCCCACTTGATAATAAAATAGCATCGTATTAGTATTTCACTGTGAATATCACCACTAGGCGAGTTGATTCCCACTTGATAATAATATAGCATCATATTACTCTTTCACTGTGAATATCACCACTAGGCGAGTCGATTCGCCATTTGACAATAATAAAGCATCGTATCACTCTTTCACTGTGAATATCACCACTAGGCGATTTGATTCCCACTTGACAATAATATAGCTTCATATTACTCTTTCACTGTGAATATCACCACTAGGCGAGTTGATTCCCACTTGACAATAATATAGCTTCGTATTACTCTTTCACTGTGAATATCACCACTAGGCGAGTTGATTCCCACTTGACAATATTATAGCATCGTATTACTATTTCACTGTGAATATCACCACTAGGCGAGTTGATTCCCACTTGACAATAATATAGTTTCGTATTACTTTTTCACTGTGAATACCACCACTAGGCGAGTTGATTCCCACTTGACAATAATATAGCATCGTATTACTCTTTCACTGAGAATATCACCACTAGGCGAGTCGATTCCCCACTTGACAATAATAAAGCACCGTATCACTCTTTCACTGTGAATATCACCACTAGGCGAGTTGATTCCCACTTGACAAACTCTTTCAAACCACCGAAAGGTTTTTTTAAAAAGGTGAAAATCAGATTGAAACCCTTATTTTAAAAAATAGGTACAAACGGATTCCATACTCAACCCCCGGGTTGAGAGACAAAAGTCTTTCCAGCTCCAGGGAGATTATAATCACTAATATTTTGTAATGAATGAAATAAATATACTCGTAAGTGATTCCTACAGCTCGATTTATAAAACTGGCAACCTTAAGCAATTTGAATCATAAATCCCCTCACGTTCGTAGTTTGACTTAATAAAGACGTATATAGTGCTACTTTAGTACAAAATAATACAAAGACACTTCATATAGCGCCGTTCAGAGAGTAGTCTGTCCTCAAGGGCGCTCTAACTCGGGATTCGAATCCACTATTATTGATGAATTAAAAATAATACAAAAGGAAAATCAAATTGAGTGTAAAGATAGCAAGGTGGTGGCTGCGTCCATTATATTAGGTACTTTCCCACATCTGCATGTGTTTAAAAAAGCACATTTCATAATAAAAACAGAAAACTCACCACGGGAAGACGAACTACAAAGAAACCTATGAAGATATTCCAATATGAAATTGTAACACATTCAGCTTAAGGTGTAGTGTAGTGTATATGAACAATGGTCATAATGGATTAAGTTTTTCTTAAAGTTGCATAGGTCAATATTTCCAACACATATTAAACTATCCCACGCCACAGGACCAGCAACGACAAAAGCCTTGCCATAATACGGCACCCCATTGGATCGATTGAAAACAATCAATATGTTCTATGAAGATGAAATGAAATAAATCTCTCCTCTCCGAAGTAATATTATCATATTTTTAAAAGGTGGCTTTTAAACGTTAGAACAATAAAATGACAAAAAAATAATATTCGGAACCAAGTGCCATAATTAAAAAATGCATATTTCAATAATAACTCATTGGCGCCGACCTTCCTCGTGAATAAAATTCCCATAAACTTTCTTCACAATTCAACCAAACTAATATCACATTTCACAAAAGTCAGAAACATCAGTTTGCGTGTAGTCAGTTGAAACTCTTCAAGATACAATAACATACAGGTTGGTGCTCACACATGTTTTATAGTCCTGGATAGTTTATTTCACACATGTACTTCGGGCTGAGCTGGCACGCGTCCCCGGTGCAGCATATTGAATACTAACTGGTTCTCGTCTCAGGCGGACCACTAAACAGATTATGTACGGGGTTTATGTCAACACGTTGTCCCCTGGACAAAGGAGTTATTGAATTCTGGACAAACATATATTTCAAATTCTTATTCATTGATCCCTGTAAGGTTAAGTCATTCATGACTTGAAACTTTGTAATGCCATCAATTATTTTTTGTGTTACAATTATCCGGGGGTATATATAATACTTCAACAGAGAATTGGGTTGTCCGGAAATAATTATAGTTTCGTATTTGTCGGATAGATATCATAGCACTATTCATTGCTAACTTAATTCCAAACGTGCTGAATATATATTATTATGAAATGTAATATTTTAACTCTTTTTTTGCCACCATTTGCCCAAATAGTGTGAGCGATTTTTAGGCGTAATTTTGAAGAAGGAAGAAAATAAGTTTTTTTTTTCGTGCTTTATGTTTTTTTTCCAAAATAAAAAAGTTGCGTCAGCGATCGTATGTATATAATGTGGTTTAAAAATATCGTAATGATGATACGAAGACCACTGTTGATGACCAAATTAAGGTTTTGATCGTTCAACGTCATGAGAGATTGCAAAGATACTGAAAATATCTAAAACCATCTTTAAAGAACATTTGGTGACGAAAGTTTGCTGAGATACTGAAAATATCAAAAACCAATGTCCAAGAACAATTGGTATTTTTTGCGTTTGAATTTGATCTAAAAATACGAAAATTCTTTCTGAACAACCCATTGAATATGCTCAAATTTTGTTAGCATTTGTGTACATCGATTTTTTTCGCTGAGAGTTCTCAAATTTTACGATCTGTCGCAGCTCAGACTTAATGTATAATTTATATTTGGAAGATAACTTAAAAAAAATGGCAATTTGCCTAGTAAGACGGTTGGTATATAGTAGACTGTTTATCTTATTAATAGTAGAATTATGTAAACATTCAAATAAATAAAATAAAATCAATTATGTCATTTCCGTTTTTAAACCTTCACTCTGATGATAAAGCAATTATTTCAAATAAACAGTTTTTTTCCGTTTCATTTACCTTGAAAAATAAATATAGATATAATTCTCAGAATATAAACCTTTAGGTTATGTTAATGAGCTATATAGAGGAGATAAGGAAATAATTCAACACAATAAATCATTGTAACTTGACATCATCCTGTGATCATCAGTGTTGTTGAAAAATCCAATATCTTCTCGAAATTTCAAATAATTAAAAATGTGTACATACGAGTAAAATGGTATAAATTCAAATCGTTAAAAATGTATACATGAAATGGTCATATATGAAATTAATTAATATATGAAATGGTCGTATATAATTAATATATGAAATTAATGTATACATGAAAATTAATATATAAAATTAATGTATACATGAAATGGTCATATATAATTAAAAATGTGTACATAATATTTTATAAATTCAAATCATTAAAAATGTATACATGAAATGGTCATATATGAAATTAATTAATATATGAAATGAATGTATTCATGAAATGGTCGTATATAATTAATATATGAAATTAATGTATATTTGAAAATTAATATATGAAATTAATGTGTACATGAAAATTAATATATGAAATTAATGTATACATGAAATGGTCATATATAATTAAAAATGTGTACATAAAATTGTATAAATTCAAATCATTAAAAATGTATACATGAAATGGTCATATATGAAATTAATTAATATATGAAATGAATGTATACATGAAATGGTCGTATATAATTAATTTATGAAATTAATGTATATATGAAAATTAATTTATGAAATTAATGTGTACGTGAAAATTAATATATGAAATTAATGTATACATGAAATGGTCATATATAATTAAAAATGTGTACATAAAATTGTATAAATTCAAATCATTAAAAATGTATACATGAAATGTTAATATATGAAAAATATAAATTAAACTACATTTCCCCTTCTGAGATATTTTAGCAGATAAATATATAATATATGGACATTTGTCCTTAGAAGGAATATTTTTAAATATCCAAAAAAACTCTTCGCAAAATGTTGAATCAAAATGACGTCGAAAATAAAAGAATAATTCTGCGAAAAATATTCAAACCCGCGTTTTTTTCCTTGCTGAGAAATTGTTCTGCTGATAAATCATAGTTTTATTGCCATGACAATATCATTCAAGAAAGAATTTGATCTCCATTGTATTAATTTTAAAATTAGAAATACATTTCCATATTAATAATTTTTATAGCAAAGAAATCTCCACGTTCTGTCAACTGTCTTTAGAATATTTTACACTGTCCTCAGAATAGGCGTAAAAGTCAATTTCCTTTTTGAACATAGAATGTTCCTCCAAATTGGTAACGGTAGAATACTTTGTATACCAACGCATCACACATCATTCTACGTAACATCATTTGTGGTTCACTCGACTTGAATTCGTAATGATCTCCCTAGCTCAATCAGATGTTCATCCTTATCGACATTCAAGAATATACTGGGTATCTTTTTCATAACTCCCTTTCTTATCCCTATTTTCGTTAATATGTCTTCTGATTTTTGTTACTTTTTGTCCGATGTTATTTTTATTTAGTAAATTCAAGATATGGTCATGACACAATAAAAAATAATCAATATTTAAAAATTCTTCAGAAATGTTCGAGTCTCTCCAACCATAGACTCACGTCGTGCTCAAGCTGAAATTGCATTTTACCAGTTCACCGCATTTAATTGTTTAGTCCTTGACAGTCCGTGTTATTTAACTCAAAAATAAGCTAATACGATTTATTTGTCCTAAAAATAAAAAAAACAGTACTTCTCCCACCAGTGACTCCTTTTTCTTTTCTTCCTTTTTGTTTCCATTAATTATCTTGATTATTTAATTGCATTTTTGATCTTATCTTTTTTATGGTTCTTTTTATTTTTGAATGTATGCTTATTTTTTCATAACAATCATATGGTTGGTTGTAAGAGCATACTTCTTAGAAATAAACCCATCATATTATGCACTGTAATAATCATAAAAGGACAATACATGTATATTTAGCGCTGCTTAGAAAACGAACTCTTCTAAGGGCTTTCTAACTAAAGATTCGTGCCCACTAGTATTAACAAATTGAAAATATTATATAAATAATAAGAAGTTCAGTCTAATAATAGGAAGGTGATAATGCACCCATTAATTTGGTACTTCCCCGCGTCTGCATACGATTATATTGGGAAAAACATTTTTTTTTAAAACTGCAGAAAACATACCAAGGGAAATTAAAATATAACGAAACTTTAGTAGATGTTCAGATATGTGAGAATAGCACATTCGTCTTTATGTGTAGTGTTAATTTAATATAAGAAAATTTAGATAACATTTCCCAAAAAAAATTGTCTTAAAGTACTTCCTTAAGCTATACAAAAAAGAATATAAAATAAATAAATAAATCATATTTGTAACATTATGGGTTACCATGGATGTGAAAGTATTCGCTTATAAAAAATGTACGTATCATCGTTACGTTTCTGATTTAGTACAACACTATTTCGTTACAATCTACTTCCGAGTGTTGGCTTGACTTTTAGGAAGTTCATGGCCTTTGTTGGTTGTTCGAACCTCAAATTCATTAATTCGGTCTTGAACCAACTTGATCATTATTTTTGCTTGTAATATACACGACTTCCGTTAATGTAAATTAATTTCATACTTATTTTCTCTGTACTTTATCGGATAGTTAATCTTTATAACATATTGATAGAGATTGGTTTAGTTTAACTAGGGCATTTTAATTATAAATTTAATGATAATTGCGATACAAAATATTATACGGAATCATTACGTAACAACATATTGAAATTGTTTTAGATCATAAACTAATACCGGATGAAGGCTGACTAAAATAATAATAACTCAGTTGTGCCAAATCAATTATTTTATTATATATTTAAGTATTTGATATGATCAAAGATTGGCAAACGTTCCTTATTTTTTAGTGGATATGCGATACCCTTAATTGAAATGAAGTTGATTTTAATTAAAAAAAAACTTTAGGTTGTTCCACAGATATACGATACTTTTTGCTGCGTATCTTTAATCACGGAAACTCGTAAATCCCAGTTGTTACCAACAATTGTATCTCGATTTTACGAACTTTCAGGATAGCAAAATCATGAATAAATTTATTTTAATTGATTTTGTTCGAAATCAAATATTCAATTTACAGAACACCAATATCTGATAATCTCTGTTGTCAAATATTAGTTCAAAAGTATGTTTTGATTTTTCGTAATTTTCCTAAACCTCTTTCAATGATGTCAAATAAATAAATAAATAAATATTAGGTTTATTGACAGCAACATAGTATGTACAAGATCACACCTGAATAACACTTCTAAAACACATAAATTGCAGACAATACATCAGACACAGAAACTATTAAAAGGTCTGGGCTCATCTAATAGCATCCCCTCGGCCAAAATACACCCCACCAATATAGGGCAAACCCAGCCACGGGGACACCAGATGTTTTTCAGCCCACACCCTATGTTATAGTCACAGGGATTGACAAAAACATACGGAGAGTGATATTGATATTGACTATATTCAAATATAACGCTTGGAGCCTAAGCCCTTGTTGCCTCCACCCTTGTCCCGGCTCTGGTCAGTGGCTTAAGGTATTATACCAGATACCAAAACATAATTTGTCCCAGTAATGAGACCTTATTATATGCCTTATAAAGAATATAAGCCCAGAGGCGATATCAAGCAGCAGCTGTATCTATTATTTACGAGAAGAATATTTCTTGAATATTCTCCGAGTATTTCCTTTAGTTTTAATAATTATGACAGACAAATATTGTCTTTAATGATACAATTTAATTTCATATTTATTATAACACGAACAAACCGTTCAAGATTAATCTCAATTATGCAAACGTGAACTCTTATGCTCACTGCAGCTCGTTCCATGATAAATCAACAGATCTTCGTTCTATAGACTCTCCTCATAAACGTGGTTTTATTATATTTTATCAACGTTTCTCAAACCCAGGTACGTAGATTTGGAATTATATCAAAACGATTAATTCAAAAAATGAGAACATTTAGAAAATGTTAAGCAAATTATATTGTTAAATTATTAAAAAAAATTACATTATCTAATACATAATATATCTTGACCGTAGTACGTGATGAAAAAGTTTTTTAATAGTGTTTTTTTACATCAATATGCCAAAGACCTAATCTATTTTTTATTTTTTAAAAACTTCAAGATTTTTTGAGGCGATAAAATTTTAAATCACATTTGATCCCTTAACCAAAACCTTCGGTCATTCTGTCAGTCAAAATATCTTTTAAAAAAACATTTTTTTATAATACCATATTATCGTAATTGAAAACATTTGCAACCATCTCTAAAATTTTCACAAACAGTACATATCTAACGTAATTGAAAACATTTGCAGCCATCTCTAAAAGTTTCACAACTATAGCATGTCACCAAAACGTCAGTTAGCACTTATTTAATTATGATAAAAAATAAATTGTTTCAAGATACAATTGAAATGTGAAGTTAGTTATCGGTATCGTACAACTTTGGTCACCACATACTGATTTACAATAATAAAAGTACAATGGATATAACGTATCAATCAACAATTCCCGGGGCTAACCAACAGATGGCGCATCTAATAACAAATTCATACCATTCTCAATTAGTACCAACTTTTAGAAGTTACGTGTCAAACTTTCATGACATTCCGACATTGTATCATTGAGTTACAGTGGTTTTACTGACGCTACTTTTGCTATTTTCAAAACAATGGAAAAAAACAAATTTCGTGTGTTGATAAAACATTGCTTTTTAATGGGAAAAAATACCGTTCAAACTCAGCAATGGCTTGAAAAGTTATGCGAGTTAGTATATTATCCGAGCTTTGCTCCGTCGAAAACAACCATTTGTCGGTGGTATGCTGATTTCAAACGCGGTCGTACAGATACAAATGATGCTGAACAGTCTGGTCGTCCAAAAGAGGCTGTTACACAAAAAAACATTTAAAAAAAAACTCAAAATCGTGATGGAAAATCGCAAAGTAAAGTTGCGTGAGATAGCTGACATCCTGAAGATATCATTTGGTAGTGTTTACACTATTTTGCATGAAAGTTCGGTCATGAAAAAGCTTTTTTCGAAATGGGTGCCGCGTTTACTCACAATGGAACAGAAACAACAACGCATCGATGATTCAGAGCGCTGTTTGACACTGTTAACGCGAAATATTTCATCCATTGTCACATACCGATGAGTTTTTGCATCGGTATGTGACAATGGATGAAACTTGGATCCACCACTATACTCCGGAATCAAATCGGTAGTCAGCTGCGTGGAGAGCAGCCGGTGAAAGTCGTCCGAAGCGACCAAAAACTCAACAGTCGGCCGGGAAGGTCATGGCCTCTGCATTTTTGGATGCGCATGGTTTAATATTCATCGATCACCTTGAAAAGGGAAAACCATCAATAGCGAATATTACATAGCGTTATTGGAGCGTTTGAAAGCAGAAATTGCAAAAAACGGCCCCATATGAAGAAGAAAAAAGTTTTCTTTCATCAGGACAATGCACCGTGTCACAAGTTGATGGTAACGATGGCCAAATTGCATGAGTTGAACCTCAAAAAGATGCTCCAGGGAAAGAGATTTGGCACCAATGAAGAAGTGATTGCCGAAACTAACGCCTATTTTGAAACCAAAGATAAATCGTTCTACACGGCTGGCATAGAAAAGTTAGGAAAGCGTTGGAATGAATGTATCGCTCTTGAAGGAGACTATGTTGATGAATAAAGAAGAATTTTGGCAAACAAATGTTGTTTTAGTAGTTAGTCCAGGGAATTATTGATCGATGTTTTACTCATACATCAAAAATACTATTTTAACGAGAAAAACTTATATTCAATTAAACTGAAAACAATGAATGGCACTAAATTTAAACATATATTTTTCTTTTTAATTATTTTTTTCAGGATTAACCTAAGAATAAAAATATAATCTTACCTTGTTAACCAGTTACCCTTCGTTTCCTTTATTTTCTTTCTTAATATTTCTCTGATATCTTAAATTGCAGTTATAATGGGTGTAAAAGAGGAGAAAGAAAGAAAAGTTTCAATAGTAGATTTGAAGTTTATCATTTTGTACGCGATAAATTGATACATATTTTTTTAACACTGTATATTTTCAATACAAAAAAAATATATCTTCACTGATTCGAAGCACTGGTCTACTGATACGTACATATTTAAAAATGTTGGGACGCTCTGATTTATAAAGTTTGCGTGTGGCCCGAATTATTTATTTATAATTGAGGATTCATGAAATTAAAGGAAAAGTAATTAATCAAATTAATTTCACCGCGGTGTCCAATTCATCATTCTTTGATCTCCAATTCATTCAATCACCTTTTGTCGGGATTGATTTCTTCTTCTCACGATAGGTTCGATACGAAAGCGAAATAACCAATAAAAAGAAAATTAAAAATAGTAAACGCTTATACACATTGTTCAATCGTGGTTTTCGAAACAATTATATCAATAGTTTAGTGATTTGTTTTTTAAATGCAACGTTCAATACAATTTGTTTTTTCGTTGTTTAGATTTTCATATTACATTTTACATTTGAAAATGATATACGAGTACATACACGTAGATTGGCGTGAAATGGGACGTAGATTGGCTCGTAATAGGTTAGTCAAAAAGTTTTGAAAGCGACATCTATGGAGCAGTAGAAAACCCAAAATTTCTACGCCATTTTAATATTTCATCTTTCATAAGAACGTACTCAAAATTTCATTTCGATCTGTCAATTCATTCTTTGTTTACAAGCCATTTGAAGTTGACGTGTCAGTGTATTTTTCTACAATGGAAAAATCCGAATATCGTGCAGTGATTAAATTCTTTGTTTTGGAAGGTTTATCGGCTACTGAGATCCATGCAAAGATGGTGAAAGTATTAAAGGAGTCTTCTCCTTCATTTCCAACCGTTCACCGATGGGTTTTGGAGTTTAAGCGTGGCCGTACAAGCGTTGAAGACGATCCACGCTCAGGACGTCCAAAAAGTGCATCAACGCCAGAAATCATAGCGAAAATACAGGATATGGTTTTGAAAGATCATCGATCGACTGTGGATGTGATACCTGACACCATAGGCATCTCACATGGAACAACATGGCATATTTTGGCTGAAGTTTTGGGTTTCAAAAAACTGTGTGCACAATGGGTGCCGCATTTGCTAACAATGCAACAAAAACACGTTCGAATGCGACTTTCTGAGCAACATTTGGAGTAATTTCGAAAGGATAAAAAGGATTTTCTGCATCGATTTATCACTATGGATGAGACTTGGGTCTCATCCATACTTTGGCTCCGAAGCGAGTTCGTGTCCAGAAATCGGCCAAGAAGGTGTTAGCGTCAGTTTTTTGGGATGCAAAAGGAATTTCATTGATAGATTATCTCCAAACTGGTAAGACAATCATCTTTGATTATTATTGTGACCTTTTGGACCAGTTGGATGAAAAAATTTGTGAAAAAAGACCCGGTTTGCAGAAGAAAAAAATCATTTTTCATCAAGACAATGCACCTGCTCACACAGCTCAAAAAACCATCGCGAAAATCAGTGAATTGGGGTACGAATTGTTGCAGCATCCACCCTATTCGCCAGATTTAGCTCCCTCTGACTTCTGGCTGTTCTCACACCTCAAAAAATTCCTTCGTGGAAAGCATTTTTCCTCAAATGAAGAGGTTATAGCCGTCGCAGAGGAGTATTTTGCAGGCCTTCCAGAAAGTCACTTCCGTGATGGGACAACAAAGTTGGAAGATCGTTGGACTAAGTGTATTGATCTTATGGGAGACTATACTGAGCAATAAAAGTGATTTCCCCCCAAAAAAAATGTATTTTCATTTCCGCTTTCAAAACTTTTAGACTAACCAGTAGATTAGCATGAAATGCATAGATAGAAGACTCTTATACAAATATATTGTATTGTATTTTACTTTCATTGTATACAGTAAAACCTGCCAATCAGCAATATCTTACAACCAACTAGAAATATGTTAAAGAGGCCTTAAATGAAAATCAACCTGTATCATTTAAAAAAAATCTGGGTTCCACCGGAATTCGAATCCGCAACCTCCTGGTTGAGAGACAGGCATCTTACAAACTAGGCCACTGGGGCTGTAACATACATATGATACGAGTACAACTATTTTTTTTGAGCACTTGAAAACGTAAAATAAATTATTGATGGAGTGGACTATATTTTACATCAACATTTTCTCATATAGAACTGTATTTTTAGTGTACTGTTAAATATGAATCGTAAGAAAACAGCTCGAAATCATCAGTATGCTTTGTAGTATTGATTGAATTTGATAAAAAGTACTTGATTTTTGTGACTTTCCGTGTTGTAAAATGTTGTCTTTTGTATACGAGTATCTTACATAATTTTTTTAATCCATAAGTATTTCGAATTGTTATTTTGTTTACAAGATGTTGATTTGTTATTTTTGTTTTACAATTGTTAGTGTGGTATTTTTAAAATATATTTAATGAAGTAATCTTTAATACAAATATGAGCCAAAGGATATGCCCATATACAAATTTCTATCTTAAGAACTTATTTAATTTATATAGCATAATTATGAACGAACTTAATTTTAACTATCCCATTACGTTAACATTATAAAATATACAAGCAAAAGTCTTGTTTACTGGGGACACAACAAATGAAAGCTAACAAACCCAGATCCATTAAAATGCGTGTCCACATCAAATTACCTGTTGTTTTTTCACAAATTAAATATTTATTAAATTTCTTGTCATATATAAATAATTAAATTAAATAAATAAATTCGTTTTTTTTTCAGTATTCAAAAGATTCGACATTAATCATCAAACACCGACGCCAAACATTGGATTTTCTAAGGTAAATTCTATTAAATATTTATGTTATAAAGAATGGTTACATAAATACTGCTATTTAGGAAGTATTTTATCAGGTGATGGAAGAGTGACAAGGGATATCGAACAGCATATAGTAATATGAAACAAAGTCAATGGGGCACTAAAAAATGTATACTCTTTTTCTTCTTCTTCTTTAATAATGGCCTTGAACTATTATATATGAAGGAGTATACGTCAACATGTATACTCAATCCAGGCAGTTTTAAATACATTTAGTTTTAGGATGTCAAAAATTAAAATAAATCTTAAAAATAACAATGAAATTAAACCAAACGACATTAAAGAAAGTTCGCAATCAAACGCCATAATCCTAGTGACGATCACGTTTGACCGCCAACAAGGGCTGTGGACAAATAACAAAGATAGGCAAGAGACATTTTGAAAGTGGACAGCTCAATTTAATTACCAAATCGATTCGGTAATTTCATTGGACTATAGAGTACAAAAAAATCAAACCAAATAACCATAGAGTGCTAAATAGGGCCTATGGACAATATTCCTTTGATCTCATTATAAATCGATTTGTATTTATATTTATTTATCTCCTTTGGTGCAATATTTACTTTACAATTGAGCGCGGATGACTCTGTCTAGTTCTCTCTGTGTATGGGAAACATGGGCGCCTTTCAAACGGCTCTGGTTTGTGTAAAATTGTTTTAACACACAATCCAATTAAAATTTAAATAGAGTACAAAACACACACACCTTATTGGAGATGCGAACTCGGCGCATCGCATCGCACTCGGTCTCATAAATCACCGTGCAGTGGGACAATTTCGCAATTCCCCGCCATTACTTTTCGCCGTCAATATTCTCTCGCGCGATTTCCGCCATATTTTCCAACATGTTATATTGTCTATACAACAGACTCGGATATATTGTCTCAGATTGATATATCAATTTCGAAAATAAATTTAATTCAAACTAACAAAAATATAGGTATATTAATTAAATTATTATCAAAGGAATGCGGTCGTATTGTATTTTGACAAACTATTTAATACGTTCCTGATATGTTCGGATAAGGATACGTTCCTGATAAAATGAGTTTCATTCCTTATCGATTCATAACTATAACGTACTTTTTTGGTTATTCAGTCAGCCTGGTTGATAAAACGCCTATCTTTCAGACCGATGGTTACGGGTTTGATTCACGTTGGTACCCAAATTTTTCACAAAAGATTATAGAGTTGTTTTAACTTTAAACCTCTTTAACATATTTTTTGGTGAGTTGAAAGAGATTGCCATATGAATATGCAACCCGCCAGGCCACAATACGGTTATGAGTCACTTGGCCGCGCGGTAACGCACTGGACATCCTTGCGGAACGTCGCGGGTTCGAGTCCCGCTCATAAAGATACCTATGACTGCAGTTAAATCTATTCTTAAAAAAATAGTGAAAAAACATGCCAGTATGGTACGATCGTCACACTCGATGTGCTATCGAATCCAGTACAACAGTGTAGCAGGTGAGTTTGCTGGTGTGTAACGGTTCACTTACTTAAAAGAAAGTCAACGCCAACTTACCTTACGAACTGCATTGGCGTTGAAATAATCTGAGGGTCCTCGACTACAAGGATAATACAATACAAATAATAATTTAATAAATCGTTGGATAGCTTAGGCAAAATAAAAAATAATATTTACTCAACGAAACGGTTTTCATTTCCTCATGTAACTTTTTTTACAATAATATTTAAGTGTCAACTTTATAAGTCAACTTTGAAACTTAAACATAAATAATGTTTGCAGGTAATTTATATTTCCAGTTATCGAGATATATTAATTATATGTTCCCTGTATTCCTACAATTTAGTCACTCATCTGAGTCACTCTCCGAATAAAATTTTATATTTCTTAAATCTTTCAACAATGGTTGTTTTTCAAAAAGGTATAAAAGTTTGACAGATTACGGAATAAAGTGATTAGTGATGAGCGTGAACTGATATGTTGAACAATATGAAAAAGGGCTGAGCGTAGGCTGATATGTTGAACAAGATGAAAAAGGGCAACCACAAAACAAATATATCGTTTAAATGTAAGTGGGAGAGGAAGTATGGTTGGATCAAGTGAATGATATTTTAAAAGAAAGAAATGTTAAAAGACAGAGAAATCGTAGGAGCTCAATGAGAAGGTGAATACTTGGAGAAGAAAAATATGTGTCGCGATAGGAAATTCTGGCGCTCTCTCCTTTCTGTGTACCCTGATGGGGTGATGTTATGTTTGTATGTGTCTCTTATATTTGGAAATTATTAATAAGACGACATAAATTTCAAAAAAGAACACGAAGATTGGATTACTTTAATGATAAATAAGTTATGTCTCGAAAAATATTTCAAAGTTGACTGATTTTTTACATTCAGATTCTGAGAACCTTTTAACATCTCAGACTAAAGCATTAGTATTAATCTATATAGTCAAGTTATTATCTTTTGATACGTAATTTCCCATTTAATATTTAATTTAACTTACGGTATCCTGTTTATGGGTTGAAACACTGTTCAGCTGTCTAACGAAATAGATGCTTTGCTTTTACGTATTTCCAGTGTTACTAAAGCTGTTTTGAAAAAATAAGTAGGACTATAGTAACTTTTAAATCTAAAGTAGCATGCTAATTAAGTATCGTAGTAACGGGGATACTTTATAGCTAATTTGTGACAAAGTGCTTTACTTGACTATGTTACTTAGTGACATTGGTTATTTATTTAAGTATCACATCAAGCGAGCTGTATCTTAAGTTTCATACAACAATATTACTTACTCACCCTGTTAGAAGCATACTTAAGTTACAAATTCTCTGTACACCTATTAAAGCTGGTGATCACGGAGACAGAGAAGGTGAACAAGATGAACGTTTCCTATGAAATGGGTAGATTTAATAAAAAAGTTAACAGGGCCCTCTTTAAGCGCTGCATTCAACATGGTCCAGAACTGAGAGGGGTGAATACTGGTAGTGTGCAGAGACTTTTGTAGTAGACCACGACAATCAGCATTGAGAACACCATAAAGAAACAAGAAAAACATCTGGTGTCCTCGTGGCTGGGTTCGCCCTATATTGGTGGGGTGTATTTTTGGCCGAGGGGATGCTATTAGATGAGCCCAGACCTTTTGATAGCTTCTGCGTCTGATGTATTGTCTGCAATTTATGTGTTTTTAGAAATGTTATTCAGGTATGATCTTGTACATACTATGTTGCTGTCAATAAACCTAATATTTATTTATTTATTAAGAAGAAAATTCTGACCGACCACATGCTTTGACCATTGTATTGGAATAGGGCTTTCGTAGCTTTTTGGTAGTCGATGCATAAGTTTTAAAGGAGGCACGATGATTATTCTTGGATAACAAATACACATAATTAATTAGTATGTGTATATTGATTCAAAAACAGTTTGTAAAATTAGACGTTTGCAATAATTTAGCAAATAAAAGACAATAACACTTGTATTTTTTGCGCTTGCGAGTATTGTTATCAAACGATTTTTTATTATTTTTTGGATACTATAGGGAGTCAAACTCAAGAACTGTCAAAAAAACTACATAAAAAAGGAATATG
This sequence comes from Odontocerum albicorne, assembly GCA_949825065.1. Classification (NCBI taxonomy): domain Eukaryota; kingdom Metazoa; phylum Arthropoda; class Insecta; order Trichoptera; family Odontoceridae; genus Odontocerum; species Odontocerum albicorne. The sequence continues at coordinate 41,185,796 of OX463849.1, forward strand.
TTTGATGTCGAATTCTGCTTACAGTCGAATCTATAATAAAGCTGTAAGGCCATGTGATTCGAACACAAAAATCTCGTTAGCAGCGTTTTTACATCCAAACTGGAATAAATTGGATTCTACGATTTTAAACATGTTTACAATTTACATTGTATTTATGTGGAACTATTTAGTTGAGTAGAATATATTTCTTTCATTAAAAAAATACAATCTGGTTGAATTATTTCCTTGTGGCAATCTCTACCAACTAACCAGAAATATGTTAAAGAGGTCTAGGACCCTGGGAACCAGCCACCACCTTTCTATCCTTACATTCAACCAATATATTTTTAACATTTATAATCTGTCAATAAAAGTAGGTATAATTCAAGTTACGAATTAAAGTGCCCTTGAGGAGATTTTGCTATTGAAACGGAGTTACAAAAGTAGTCCTTTTATGATTATTTTTATTGTTGAAATAAATGACTATCAGTAGGAATCTTACAAGCAATCTCCGGGTCGAAATACAGCAAATTTACCAGCTAGACTACACAGTTGACTATATTATTAACCCTTACCACTCCTTTGTCGAATGCCAGCCGACATCGCTATATGTACGCTACAACTCAGTTGTCGGCTGGCGGCCGACAAGATAAGAATTGCGCGCGCGGTGTATTTTCGCGCGCAAAACTTGACACGTGTCGTTGTTTCTTGTGATTATTCGTTAAAAAAACATTTGATTTCACGTTTTAATAAGATTTTGACTGTTTTCCGTTTTTATTTTACTATAAAATAATCCTTGCAAATTCACATAACCTAAAATGGCGGGAACTTCGCGTGATACGTCATCTGAATACCAAGTGTTTTCGGAAGATGAATCTTATGAAAGTGACAGTGAGTACGAGTCTGTTGCCAGTCATTTTGAAGATCCTGATGATGATAGTGTTAACAGCACAGAAAATAATGATGATAGTACAACAAATGTCGAAAGTCATGTTCCAGAAAAAGTCATGTTCCAGAAAACCTGGTCTCCATCCTGGAGATTGTTTTAAAAAGTACCATACTATGCATAACTATAAGTAGTCCATAATGTTTTTTGTAAATTGTTTTTTATTTGAAGAATAAATCATTACAAATGAATTTTTAACGATTTTTTTTGTAACTACCTATGAATAAATTAATATTTTGACATTTAAATTAGAGTTGGCTGACAAACAACATAAAAAAATAATGGAGTGGTAAGGGTTAATAAGATGACAAATGAGCCACTTATAATAAACAAAATACTCGTATTCGCAAAAAAAACTAATCCCACAAAATGTAAAAGTTTGCGGAAGTTTAGAATACATAATATTAAAAGTTCTCTTTATTTTTCTTTTTGTTTTATATGCTTAAACATACTTTAATATGTTCATCATTATGAATGATGATTCACCTTTTTATTAATTAATGTACATAATCTACTTAAAATAACAAATTAACTTTTTTATCCGATGATATATATTAGCATCTTACAACCATTCTAATAGATACTTATTTGGAAAAAAAATTGAAAGGGAATTGCAATTAATGATCAATATTAAACTATTTTTTATGATAAATAAAGAATCGTAGTGTTTTTTTTTTATGTTTCGTACACGACTATTGCTGATGAACTTTAAAAAAACGATAGCTTCAAATTATGAGAGTGACTTCATAATGTATCTAGTGGGAAATTTTCTTTCTTCATAATTATTTAAACCAAAAAAATAAAGCTAATTAAAGCTTAAAGGAAATAAATAAACTTGAGAGATGACGTTATGTATGACCACTTAGAATGACGATTAAAAAAATGAAAGAACCTCTACTCGTATATCATTCATGTTATCGATTTTCAATTCATATAACTTTTTTTAGAAAAATTAGTATGACACGTCTTGATAGATCTATATCCCATTTTGTATTTAATCAATGACAGGTATTTCATCATACAGTTTAACAATGGCATTATATGGCAAAACAGTTGTTACCGAGTAAATAATATGGGATATAGAATTTTCAAAGCGTTTGACAACTATTTCGTATTCCTTTTATATTTCAAGTGCCCTTTTAATTGCTGTGAAGCAACCATATATTTTTATCCTCGTATTTAAGCAACCAATATCACAGCTCATCCAAGTATCTGGTGAAATTGATCAATCTTTATGGTACACCTCTTTTTATTTGGCTAGATAATCCAAATATATTGACAATAGTTTGTATAAGCAATACTCTCCGTACACAGAAAATTCATTTTAACATCGTCGAGAAATTCAGTCAGACTGGAACTGGACAGTTTATACTGTCGTTAGTCATAAACTCATCAATGATCTTTCAGTGTTCTTTTACGAAGGACTAGACAGGTAGAACTTATAATGTTGTTAATCACATATTCATCAATTGTTTTTCAATGTCCCCGTATGAAAGACTAGGCAGATAGCACTTTTGTTAATCATATACGAATATTATTTAATCGTATTCAATGTTCCTATACGTAGGACCAAGCATACTTATACTATCGTTTATCATATTATACATTCATTAATTGTCTTTCAATCGTCCTGTACGTAGGACTAGACAGGCAGAACTTATATTGTTTCAATGTTCCTGCAGGCAGGACTAAAAGGCAGAAGTTATAATGTCATCAATCAATAAAAACATTGAGATGTAGCCCCACTTATGAGCTGCTTTTAAAGTGATATCATATCAATGCCCTCTTAAAGTGATATTATATTACGAAAGAGCGCTATAAAAGTCATCAGTTAATTGACGTTTTATAATATACTTTTTTGTATACCTTAGCTGGTGAATTGCAAAGAGAAATTTTCATCCAAGCAACCTGAAATGTGTCCAAATAAATCAGACTGGATATCTTTAAAAAAAAAACTTAGTTTCAACTCCGATTCCGCAATTCTTACTAACATGGCCACGAATTTCATCAAGTACATTGTGTTATATTCAAAACCAGTATTGGAAATTCATTTCAATAGGTTTATTTTTGATACATCGAACAAATCATGTCTCCAGACTTCAACATTTTGGATGTATCGATTGATTTCGATCGTTATCTAGTTTCTTAAGCGTTCGGTCCCAGTTGCATTAATCCTGCCATGAATGGTAAAAGGCATCAATTAAGTGTGCATCCAATTACGAAGATGGCAAGATTTTTAACACTTCCACGGAGTGTTGCCTATAGATGGAGAATTCAATGCGGTTGTAGGATCGGGTGTCGCTATTGCCGTTTCGGCTACTTGCACAAGCCATTCAATAACATGGGGACACTTAAATACTGGCGGCAATTAAAATATAAAGGTGAATTAAGCTCAAGTAATACGGAGGTTGTTGAAGGTTTAAATTTCCAAAATTAAGAATAATAAGGAACAATTTTGATCTAATTAAAAATGATATCGTATATCAATATAAATACATTATAGCACTAAGGTTCACTAAGCATAATCAGTTGAAACTGTATATTATCTAAATTTGTAATTTTTTAAAACTACTTATTACATTGACTCATATAATTCTATAATGGCCTTAATTTGGTGGCACAAATCATCCTAGTTTGGGTATATTTCCTTTTTTTGAAAAAAAAAAAGGTTCAAAAGTTTCTGGCCTGAAGAAGGTAGAGCGTGTATGGACTAATACCATGCTTGCCACGCTTTCCATATGGTCAGGCAGTTACAGTTAAAAAGTTATATTTCTACCCTCAATATGATGTCAACTAGAGCCGATAGAAGACATGTTGTTTCATAAAATTCTGAAATGTTAAAAATTTAATATCGCGCAGTTATCAAGTTTCTTTCAAAAAAGGAGAAGCCAGGTAGAAATGACAATGTTTTAAAAATATTTTATAAAATTATCAGTTCCGTATAAATTGTAAAATTACCTTAAATAATTGCAAGCTTCTGTAGTGGATAGCTAGTTCTTTTGAAAGCTTCATTGATAAAATGAATTGCTTCGGAGATATTAGAGTTAGTTTTCATTTCGAAATTTATTTTTTTTACTAAAACAAATTCCACAACCTTAAGACAATCTAACATTCTAATACAAGCCTAGCACCATATTTAACGTACTTCAAAAGTCGAATTTAAAAACATGGCATCTCCCTTCAGTGACAGCATATTTTTCCTGATTTATATTCCTTCTATTCAGTCTCCCTTTCCTTCTCGTGGCTATCGACGAGTTTATTTAATTTATATCTGTTCCTTTTTTTTGTTTTAATTATTTAGGTATTTTTGGTTATTTTACATTTAAAACGGAAATTTTCAAAACTTATAACAATATTATAATTGATAGCAAGAAATTTGCCATCAAGGAATAAAGCCACCACATTAGTCATTCTACAATCAAATATTAATTAAATAAAATCTTTGCTAACAAATTAATTGGTTACGAATCACCTGTGGTGAAAGTCAATTATAGCAACAATAATGATATGCAAATAGATTCAAGCACACAACATTATCTAACTTGAACAATATAAATAGAGTTCATTACAAATATTTCGATATATTCGACATTTTTTTCCATCAACGATATTCATAGTTCACATACAATTCACGCAAATTCTCAAAAAGCCTGCGATTCAGAAACGTGCATTGCTTTCCTATTACCTAAAATATGTTTCTAATATTATATAAAGTCGTGATATCATTGGATTAGGTGAATAACTCTGTTGAAAACCGTTAAAGATGAATATACACTAATTAAAAGAGTTTTGAATGGAAGCCACTTTAGCGCCTACAGTTTGATCATGCAATGTGCAAGAAGCAATGAAGAAGTGGTAACTACTACCTTGCAGAGGTGAATGTCTGACAGCACGTTTGTGGTAGCATGTTAATCTTCACCTCTTATAAGGTCCCAATTGGATATGCCCATCTTGTAGGCTTTCAGATTGAACGGAGAAATTTGTTGGTATGTAAAATTATACATGGGAATTCCATGTAAATTGAAACAAACTGAAAACTTAAGAAAATAATTCAAATATATAAAACTATCAAGTTTAAATAATAATTTGACAAAAATCGTTGCTATATTTCTTCTTCTTCTTAACGTTACTCTTCACGTTGGAGGTTGGCAATCATCATGGTCATTTTGTCTGCAGCTGTTCTGAGTAAAGTTTGTGTTTCAGTGGAACCAATCTCTTAGGTTCTTCAACCAGAAGTTTCTTCGGTTTCCTTGTGTCTTACCTTGCAATATGACTTTGATAATTTCATATTTGCTTCATCTCATGAAATTAAGTATTACAATCCTCTTCTCATAATGCAAGTGAGTACTTCTTTGTTTTTTATGGATTTGATGATTTCTTCTTTGTGCACTTTGTCAACCCAGAAAATCTTTAACATTCCCCTACAGTAGTTGTGTGTGTGGTGGCTAGTGTGAGTGTCCTAGCCTTCATTCCATAAAGAAGTACTGAAAATATTATATGTGACATCGTACAATGTGCATTCTTAATTTGAGGTCGAAATCTATATTACAAAGAATATTCTTCATTTTGGAGAAACATTTTACTTCTATCTCAATTCTGGTTCTAATTTTCCGGGAATGATCCCAATGACCATTAAGCAAGCATTCCAGATACTTGTATTTATGCATTTTTTCATTGCAATCGGATTCTACTCTCAGCTGGTCGATTGTTGATTCTCCTTACTTATAATTATAAATTTAATATTTGCAATATTCATTGAGAGACCTTTATTGCTGCATACCACACTTATTTTACTCATAAGTATTTGCAGGCTTTCCATATTATCTGCAAGGATGACAGTATCGTTGTTAATTATTTAACCATTTATTGATATCCAATTTATCGAATCTTCCCCATGCAATGCCTCCCTGAAAAACGCCTCTGACTTTATATTAAAAAAAAAAGAGAAAAAAATATGCAACCCTGTCGAGCTCCAAGGCTGTCTTTCTGTATATTGTCAAGATGTCGTCTACCTTCCCTGCTGTACTTTGGTGGCATTATAGATTAGTATATTTAGTTAAAAGGTAAGCAGAAATAGGCCTCTGTTATCTAGTAGGAAGTACACAGACACAATACTCTTAATTCAAATATTGTGAAAACTACGCTACAATATTGAATAATAAGTAATATTGAGTGGTCTGTGTGATACTATAAACCATGTGTTTTTTTCGGCAGCTATTTACGCTACACATTAAATTAACTATATTAAATATCTTGATCATGTCCAATAAAATATTTTATTTTTTCTACGACGAATATTTCGACAAATTTATATGTCTAATCAGTTAAAACTTTAAATAGTTTATTCAGTTAAAACTTTAAATATTTTTTTTACATAAATTTCAGTGACTCCCGTTCAATTACTTTTCTGACAGTCATGGTACAAATCATCATAATGTAGATGGGTTACCAACATATTTAAAAAAATGCCATAAGCAACACGCTAAAAGTAGTGTGTTTTATTCTTAACCTTTCCTTCCCTGTGTTGGGTATCTTCTACACGTTGCTTCTAATAACCATCAATATCTCTATAAATATAATAAATACAAGGTTAAGATTTTAGGTATTCCTCCATAATATATTTACACATTGATTTAAAAAATAATATTAATAATAATCAGCATTTATCGACTACATCGTAGGTGTTTTGTGAAGATCGAAAACAAATTCGCATTTAAACGCTGTGAGTGCCTCGATCTTGGGTCTTGACGATAGGTGAAGAGTATGCGGGAAGCACGACACTATATTCGCATCTCACTTTTGCATACTTCGCTGAATTGCGAGAAGCTCAATTGTCTCAACGTCGCAAGTGTAAGCCACGCCCAGGTATGCCACCGCCGCTCCGCGCCGCAGTAGCTTTTGGGCTGGCAACGAGACTAGATCTATGCCCATTTCGTGAGCGGTGCCAGATGGTTTTTTAATGTTTTCAGCAAATAAATCTCAATTATTATAATTTTAACTTCAATTATAATTTATTAAGGGGATTATCTATGAATGTTCTTATTTTTCCGATTTAAAATCGCTAAGTTTTAATCGCGTACTCACTACCCAACACCGGAGCGCGCGTTTCAATTTTATCACCGTAAGGAAAGGGTTAAAGGGATTATAAAATCGCCGGTTCTAAAGTTATAGGCCACTTTAGATTGAAAAGTTGCTTTTTCCACGTCCACGTTTCACTTTTATACATCAAAGTTAATACTAAAATACTGTTATGGACTATCATTTTTGCAAAATGTTAATACTGTTCGATTCGAATATATACTATGTTTTAGTGCCCCATTAAATTTATTTCCTATCACTACACGCCGTTCGATATATCTCGTAACTCTTCCATCAGCTAAAAATTACTAATCAAATATCAAAATTCCTCAACTTACTCCCATATTTCATTTTTCACCCATATATCACATTAAAATTTCCTTTCACACTTTTCTATCGCAATGACTTTGGATTTTACAAAATTAATTAATTCTCAAATCCTCGCATTTTCTTCTCTTACAAAATCTACATATCAAACTCCTTAATTCATATTCACAGCCATGTCATCAGCATACGGCAATCCACATATGCTTCCATTATTTGCAAACATTACAAATTTAAAAAAATCTCAGACGTAAGCAAAGAAGGAAGAACAATAGTTTCTCACAGTAGAACAGCACAAATGTAAACTGTATTGAGAGTGACAGGAACACGGCAGCGAGTTCTGGCACTGGAAGCAAGAATTGACAATATGGTATGCGCTGCAAGCGTTGCGCTTTGCATACATTATAGTGCCTGACCAAAATTGCATTCATTATTGGAAGTACCGGGTAGTTTTGAATGGTAATCCCTTATTTACTGTAATTATCAATTTACTACGCATGTGCATTCCTGATAAACTAATAAATTAATTGACGTAACTGTTTTTTTTTCCACATATTAATTAGATTTATTATTACTCAATTGCAATATTCTAAAAACTTATTCTCTCCAAAACATTATTCTATCATTAAAACCAGGCGGTGATTTTAAAAGCTGAATTTAAAATGACTTCTTTAGTACTTTTAACATTCTACCTCTAAAACATACAGAAATACTTATCTTATGTGTTTAACATTAGACCTCCGAAGCCTACGGAAATATTTCCCTAGTATGTTTAACATTAGACCTCCGAAGCCTACGGAGAGATTTCCCTAGTATGTTTAACATTAGACCTCCAAAGCCTACGGAGAGATTTTCCTAGTATGTTTAACATTAGACCTCCGAAGTCTACGGAATTTTTTCCCTAGTATGTTTTACATTAGACCTCCGAAGCCTACGGAAATATTTCCCTAGTATATTTAACATTAGACCTACGAAGCCTACGGAGAGCTTTTCCTAGTATGTTTAACATTAGACCTCCGAAACCTACGGAAATATTTCTCTAGTATGTTTAACATTAGACCTCCGAAGCCTACGGAAATATTTCCCTAGTATATTTAACATTAGACCTCCGAAACCTACGGAAATATTTCCCTAGTATGTTTAACATTAGACCTCCGAAGCCTACGGAAATATTTTCCTAGTATGTTTAACATTAGACCTCCGAAGCCTACGGAAAGATTTCCCTAGTATGTTTAACATTAGACCTCCGAAACCTACTGAAATATTTCCCTAGTATGTTTAACATTAGACCTCCGAAGCCTACGGAAAGACTTCCTAGTATTTTTAACTTTGGATCTCCGAAATTGACAAAGAACTAATGAATAAGAAAATAAAAATTGTTTCATCAGAACTTTAAACACTTTCAAATTTACGAGTTCTTTATATTCAATAATTATCTCACTATCAACATATTTTTTAAATCACAATTTAATTTAATGATAATTACACGGCACTGAATACACAATTCATAACTAAATAATTTAATGAAACAATAAAGATATACGTTCGTTTATTTTTAACGTCTCAAAAATAGTGTTAAGATGTGAGAATACCTATAATTTAACTGTAAACCCGACTCGTTTTAGTTTAAAAAAATCAATTAATATTACGTCTAATATACACACCTTATCTAAAATTGTCGGTGAAGTGTAAAGGAAAACAGAAATAAGGTTTGGCTAAAATAAATAGTTCCAACACATTGTAATTACGGATCCATCTGACCCCTGGTACAAAAAATAATCTCACGAGTATATTTTCTACTTGCAACTTGACTGTTTATTTAAATATGTTTTAAAGCTATTTTCTCTTAAGTTGAATAGCGTAACTGTGTTTTACGGCCATTTTCAAGTACAAAAGTAATAATATATTTGATATTAAAAGAACATAATTGTTTTTTTTTTATAAAAAAGTACACATCAAATGGTAACAACCGTGGTCTTGTTGATAAAATGCCTGTCTTCTAGCTTGGAGGATACGGGTTCGATTCAGTTTTCTGTAGCAGTCTGGCTTTTACTTCAAGCCTCTTTAACATCCTTCTAGTTCAGGGCTTCTTAAACTTTTTTCATTCACGACCCCATTTATGATTGCGAGTTTCCTGGCGACCCCATATAAATATAAAGCGACCCCATAAAAAAACAAAGAAGTTGTTCATAACCCTTACAATTTTGAAATGTAAAGCCAAATTGAAGAAAAGACTCATCATATTTTCTTTTTCGCACATTAGATGCCTGTTTTTCAATACTTTGTCCTGCCTGAGGAGAGTTTGTAGCATTATCATCTGCGTCATTACCATTCTTATTTAAGTTCAGCCATTTATCCATGGCCAAAAATTATTTTGATCCTAAAATCCTATTTAAATATTTGACATTAAAATCTCTCGCGACCCCAGAATTTTGCTACGCGACCCCATTTTGGGTCGCGACCCATAGTTTAAGAAGGCCTGTTCTAGTTGGTATGAAGAACTTACCACATGGAAATAAATCTGCCAGGTTTTACTGTACATATAAAAAGTACTAAAAAACTATTTATTTGTTTCTTTTATACATCTGTGAACTCAACGACCACATCGCTGTACTTGATCCGATGACACACCAAAATCAGACGATCGAAGCACATCGGCATGTTTTTTTAAAGAATAAATATGACCAAAGTCATAGGTGTTCTTATACCTCCGAATACTAGGCGGAAAAAATGTATGTGTCATTCGAGGGGAGTAGTACAGCACGAGGTTCGAATCGGTGACCTTCCGCACGGAAGTCCAGTGCATCACTGTGCAGGCATGCACCTCACGTCATGTATAATACATATTTATATGACATGAGCTATTTATATGATTGGAATAATTCCCCTTAGCATTTGCAATATTCATTGCGAGTCCTTTATAACAGCATGCCACACTGATTTTATTTATAAGTTTTGCAGACTTCCAATGTTATCTGCCAGGATGACAGTATCATCAGCATATTAATTAAGGTTGTGGGCTAAAAAAAATTTGGTATCCTCGCAGCTGGGCTCGCCTTATATTGGTGGGATGTATCTCGATCAGGGGCATTTTGTGAGGTGATTCCGGACATTTTGATAGCTTCTCCCTTAAATGTATGTTCTCTAGTTTATCTTGAGATATATGTATGTGCGATTTCGGAATGTATTAAACCTATATTTATTTATTTAACATATTGGATATTGTTAATTATTTGACCATTTATTAATATCCCATTTACCGAAATTTTATCGTTAATGTTTCCCTAAAAACGCCTCCGACTACATGTTAAAAAAGAGGAGAAAGTATGCAATCACAAATATAACACATTCATATGAAGCAAGACCTATTTATTTGATTTGAAAAAAATGCTGTTAAGTAATAAATCCACCAGATAGGTGTATTTAGATTAAAATGTTAAAATTAAATTAAAAAGTATTGTACATTAACATAATCACTAGACAACTTTAATATATCCCTCATATTCTATCTCCAAACTCTTTAAAAAGTACCATAACATAATATCTAAACAACTTTAATATATCCCTCATATTCTATCTCCAAACTCTTTTAAAAGTACCATAACATAATATCTAAACAACTTTAATATATCCCTCATATTCTATCTCCAAACTCTTTAAAAAGTACCATAACATAATATCTAAACAACTTTAATATATCCCTCATATTCTATCTCCAAACTCTTTTAAAAGTACCATAACATAATATCTAAACAACTTTAATATATCCCTCATATTCTATCTCTAAACTCTTTAAAAATATAATTAAAATAACGATAGTTTTAGTTTAAACCTCTTTTTAGTCTGTCTTATGGCGCATTAGAGATTAGTATCACTAAGCGGGCCAACAAAGAGGGTTTTGGCAGTTAATAGGCGCCTTTTCATGGGAAGATCCTTATTAGACGTTATTAAATATTTTTCTTGACCATATAACAGTTTATGGGGCCTCTGCTGAACACTCGTTTCTAACAATAATGTCTGGACTCATCAGCAAAATATGTGTATTATCTTCTTAATAATCTGGAGCGACCGACCTCACTGTGAAATAATATAGACAGGTTTTTTCAATAGTTGGATTGATTATTTTATTTATAATCATTGTTTTGAATGATATTGTTAAGACAGATAATGTATTGTGTTACATTTTAAATATTTAATAAATTGGGCTGTCCGAAAAGTAATTTATTCTTTTTAGATCAAATTCAAACGCAAAATTATACCAAATACTATTTGGCGGAGGTTTTCGATATGTTCAGTATCTCAGCTATCTCTCGTATCGTAGAATGCTGATTATTCTCAATTAAAACTTTCATTTGGTCGTCATCAGTCGTAACCGCATTTTCAAATTGGACACTGTTTTCGAGTGTTGAGTCACCATTATGGATTTTTTCAAACGACACACGATCGCTTAGTGCATCTTCGTCATACGAAAAATATGTTCTAACGACATTTATGCAAAAAATACGAAATGATCGTGTTTTTTGAACAACTTATTGATTTTTCATTTATAATCATTTTTTTGACGATATTATTAAACAATATATATTGTTTTTATTTTGAAATTTTTAGTGTTTTTTACATTGATGGGATCTCGTTAATACTCATATAAAGTCTTGAATACTGAAAAGTTTGTGGTAAACTTTTGAAATAGATAAAAGATTTACTCAATTCATCTAGGCTGAAAAATCACTTATCAGAAGCTCGCGATACTATCAGTAAAATCTCGATAGTTTATACTATTATGTGGGTTTATAATAATAATCTAGTTTATCGATAGAAAAAAACGAAACCATACAAGAAAAAGACAAATTAATAAAAGTGCTCATACTGAATCAAATACTATCGAAAGATGTGGACTTATCTTGTAAAACCCTCCCGATCAGGTATCATCCCAGCCTTAAAAGAAGAAATTAGTCAGGGGACCTTTATAAATACTTTTCAGTCAGCGTCTACACTTTATGCAAAAAATCATAGAAAAAAACATAATTTTAATTAGTTTTGTTGAGTTAAAGGTTAAATTATAAGTTAAATATAGTTAATCAAACACGTCTTAGAATTATAACTCTGAAAAGCTCCTTAAAATACAATAATTTTAGCTGAGTTTCGAATTTATACAATGTACAATATTTATAAATGAAAGCAGCTGATTAAATTTACAACACTTCACACATAAAACCTGATCATGAAACACCTCTATATTAGAGATAATCTGGAACCAGTTCGTAACGCTGCTTAAATATAAGAACTGAGCTTGCCAACCTTATCTAACAGTGGGCCGTGTATTAACATACATATTATTAAATATTTTATTTTTTATTTACTGAAAATATTATCGGTACATTTTTTTCTTTACATGTGGTACATATTTACATAACAAGCAGTTATATGTATGATATACATGGTATATGAAAAATAAGACAGACAAAAAAACAAGTCATTCAAAGTGAAAACTCAATTGTTGCCTTTCATTTATCGTTCCAGAAAACTAAAATTTTTCTTTTATCTTACTGAGGACACAAAACCTTAAGAAACAGGTTAATGCGTTTAACCATTGTTGATTAATTATTTTAAACATCTGTTATAAATTCTCATTAATTTGTTATAAATTCTCATCTGTTATAAATCCTCATCTGTTATAAATTCTCACACTTGATAAGTTGGGAGACCTTATTATAAGTATATATTACGTCAAACAACCCTTGGCATGTTTCATAATTTTGAAGAAATAAATAACCTATCTTACAATTTCCTCCATACAATTATCATGAACACATATCATTGAAGAATTTTCACAAATGTTCACAATTTATTCCTTTTGAAAGCTCAAGTACTCAAACTGCTGTCTTGGCAATAACCATGTAGCGATCCACTGCCTGATATTTTTCTTTTTTGTTTACCTTTATTGAATTTGGTATATCTTTGTCCGTTATGTGGGCTATACATAAGCATAATGCCTTGTTGACAAAAGGTGTTAAAACTAAGGATGGTTAATATAAGGTTAGTTGTCATGAGAATTAAGTATATTTTTTGAGTTTATATTTCATTTGAGGATGGTGCCCGAAAATGGAATTGAGGTGAAAGTTAGTTATGTTAAACCCGACGACACTCACTCGTTTATCAATTATTTTTATGGTAAATTTTTGGGAAACCTGAAGTATGAGATTCCATATTACAGTGCAACTTCCTCAAACTGCTGGACCGTAGAAAAAAGCTGATTGATATAATGTGACATATACATCTTTAATTATACTCGTATTTTATCTAAGTTTTTTTGATTTTAGCGTTCCAAGTATTGATATTAATACTATACAATGAAAATAAATTTCTGTAAATTCAGTGGTACAAAAATGTAAAAAAAATCTTATTTTATAATTAATACAGTTTGTTTCACATTTTGTCACAAATTATTTGGTCAGAAATTGACTTTAATAATTCATATTTAACATCAATTCGATAAAGAAATAAGAACAAAAAGATAGAAAGTCATGTTTGAGGGTATTTATTTTCATTGATTATTTTTTTACTTCGTATTACATTTCCATTATATACAGAACAACCTGGTGAACTTATTGTCATGTTGATTTTTATTTGATTTTTATTTTATTATTACACATGACAAGAAATATACATAATTTGCGAAAAAACAACAAGTAATTTAATTTGGACATACAATTTCAATGGATCTGGGTTTGTTGCCTTTCATTTGTCGCATCTCCAGTAAACTAGGCATTTGCCTGTATCTCACTGAGCATTATTCTCAACCAACTAATAGATGTTAAATGGCCTTACGTATGTTAAAAACCAGACAAGAAACGTTTTTGGATATCATCGGGATTTTTGTTTCTTCTACTAACTAGATAATTTGTAGGTGTATTTTTTACCTATAAAAACATGAAAATAACTTTAAACATGTCTTTATGATATATCGATATTTCTAGAAAACGTATTTTATAATGTCAAAAACTAAGGAATTCCTCAATTGATTATTGTAGTCAAAATAAAAAAAACCCGTTCTGAAAACAAACTGGTTCGTGTTTAAAAAAGCTTATATTACTTTTATGTAAAAAAAAATTTAACTTAACATTAATCGTTTAGTTAGTTAAAAAATAATTACAAACTAATTTTAACCGTAATAATTTACATCTATCATTTTACTTAAATTATTATAATTTTAGCTTATAGAAATTGTAAGTTATGATGAATTTTTGTGGGTTCATTATAAAACCTTCTTATTGTGCATTTTCAATAATTTATTATGGACACAAATTATTATGTAACTTATAAATGCAGACTACGACATAAAAAAATAAAGATTATTTAACAGTTTATTTAGTTTTCACAGCAAATGCTTTATTTTAAAATAATCAAGTCAAATAATTTTTATGTATATTTCAACAATTTTAACACATTATAGTCATCCTCTTTTAACAGCTTTGAGATATTTTTTTTAAAGACTTAAATGTAATTTTTGTGTACATACTTATATTTATCTCAAGGTACGTGTATTAATTAAGGCAAAGTATACAGTGTTAAAGCTCATTCTTTTCATTATTCGTGATTCAATAAAAGAGAAAAAAAATTTTATGAAATTAAATTATTTCATTGTCGTGATATAAATTCAACAAGAAATTCAACTGATAGAGTATCAAACAATGTAAAAAGACAATAAAGAAATAAAATAAAATTTTGATATTGCAGTGACACGGCCTTGAAACTTAACGAAGACAAATTGCATCTGAACCATGCGGAATGCGGAAACAGTGAGCACTGCCCCCAACTTGATGGAATCGTGTCTCAAAGACACCATAATGATTTTTCAATTGACGTCTACGTCCATAAAAACAATTACTTTTATTTCAATCATTTGTAGAATGTTATATTGACGCCAAGTTACTGGGCCTCGAGGGTCCCGTCACCATCGCATCATCTGTTCCCTGTCTCATTTCTAATGGACCAACAACCTAATTTTCAAAACGCATACTCGTACTTAACCATAGACGCCATATTTAAATATTCGTTTTCATGTTGTGTGTACGTTTTTTTGTATTTATTATGTTGGTATTGTTTATTTTTTTTTTCTCTACATCAACAATCTAAGCCCCCCCACTTTTCACTCGAAACTTCGTAAAACAATTGTACGTTTAGTTGAAAGAGATTGCCTCTAGACAATATTTCGCCATATTTTACACTAAATAATAAAGTATTAAAATACATATACTATACATCTTCACGCCGTGTTTTTTTACGGAATAGACAGTCAGAAAAAATCTCCAAACTGTTATATCCAGCACACAACTTATGCCTCGTTCATATTCATGCATCTCATCATGCACAATCTTTCATTATTCATTTTCCTCACTACTTTTTATTTAAAAAATCTACTCCATTTGATCTAGCCATGTTTTACTCGCTCTACCTGCACACCTTGCACTTCGGATTTGTATACTCGCTTGGTTATTGTTTTGTCGTTCATTTTCTCCACATGTCCAAACAATCTTAATTCTCCTTTGTTTATCTACTTAAAACATCTATATATTCAAGCAACAATTTCGGATTCTTTCGTACATTAGCACTAGACAAATAAAAAAAATTAAATGCATGGTTTGATAATAATACGAATACATGTAAGTAAGAAGTAAATAGCACTCTGAGATGGTTTGTACATGTAGAACGAATAAATAAAAAAAGACTAAGAAACCAAATATATAGTGCAAATGTGAGTGGAAGGCGTAGTAAAAAAATGCCAAGGAAATATAGTTTGATCAATCATATTTTGAAAGAACGAAACGTGAAAAGTCAGATAAATCGTAGAAGTTGTATAAAAAAGTACATGAATGTAGAAGAGGCGAATAATGTATGCTGAAACAAGAAAAAATACGCTCAATCGTATATAATTAACTCAACAGGAAAATCGTTTCATACTATGCAGGTAATTAAATAGAAAATGAAGTGTGACCGCGACCCGTTAATTTTAAATTACTCACATATTTTAATAAATTACCAAAGCCAGCTGCTTGGTTCTAATCATGCATCATAAAGCCTTCAACAATTTCACAGGAAGTAGAAAGGGTTAGATATGAGTTTTAAAATAATAACGCACATACTCGTAGATATGTACGAGTATTATATGTAAAATTTAATAATAACGCCTTTCAGTGTTCAAGTTAAAACGAAGCATATTAATTGCATATACGACCGAGGACGAGTTTTTAAGAACATATATAAGTGCGTTATAATTATAACTACATTATATTCGTCAGTTTAAAATATACGCCTTTTGAAAACTCATCTTGTTCATAAGTACTTATTAAGCCTTTACGGTACCTTTAAAACCAGGACCGTACTTATGAAGCGTCATTTTGATAATTAAATCATTAAAATTAAGTTTATCTAATTTGAGAGCTTTTGCTCTAGTAAATATTTTTTTTACTCTTCATTAATATTTATTAATATGCTATTTATTATGATGGTTTAGGCATATAAATATAATTAATGAAGAAAATTTCACCAAGTGAGTAATACAAGTCAAAATTGCAAGGTGTGCGTATAAGAAGTAAACCGAGAAGAACATGGCTGGATCAAATTGACCTGATTTTAATAGAAGGTAAAATAAAAAGTATGAATTATGGAAGATTCTGCGTGAAGACATATATACTATTTTATTACACTTCCGTTGTATACAGTACAATCTGGTGGGTGTTTTGCGATTTGGTAATCTCTTTCAACCAACCAGAAATATATCAGAAGCCTTAAGTGAAAGCCTGTCTGGAATCCTTTTTCTTTAAATCTGAGTTTCAGCGAGATTTCAATCCGCCACTTCTTAGGCCACGGAAGTCGTATGTATAATTGTGAAAGAGACTAAAGTTGTGTGCTTGCATAGAAAAGTTTAGAGATCTGTTTTTTCGGTCTGCCCCGCTGGTGACACGATGTGATTTATCTAATGTTCAATCTTTAGACAATTTATAATAAAATTTACGAACGACAGATTCATTACCAAATGTTAATCTCTTTCAACCAACCAGACAAGGGTCAAGTTGATTAATGGCAATTGCAGAGTGAAATGTTACAACGTTATTTTCAAAAGAAAAACCTAAACTTACATAAAAACTAAATGTTTTCAAATATCCCCAAAGGTTAGGAAAGGACAAGAAAAAGTAATTATGGAGAAACACATTTCGCTATTGAAACGAGCTATAATATTTTTCAAGTCGCTGTTTGAAGCAAGTTCACAAGGGTGAAAGAAAGTCTTACAGAGACTGGTTTATGATTCTAGAGTGTGACAGCATGTACAATACTCGTATTTAGAAAAGGACGACGTGAAGAAGGAGTGGTTAACTAGAAATATCGAAAGGCAATCTCTGCTTGAGCGTAAAGTAAGTCCATGATCGAAAATCGGAAGCGATATTTTAAAGTAATATTGTTATGGCAGTGATCTCAATACAACAGATATTGTAGAATATTAATTTTGTAATTTTTTTAATAATATTTTATACTTAGGTTAGTTGTAGTATTTTGAGGGTTTTTATTATAGCACTTATATTATAACACTTATTTGAGGGTTTTTATTATAACGTTATATAACAATCTGGCGGACTAATTTCCAGGTTGCAAACTTTTCAACAAATTTTGTTAGTATATTAATTTATATCCTCAGTGAGATACAGGCAAAAGCCTAGTTTACTGGGGATACGACAAATGAAAGGCAACAAACCCAGATCCATTAAAATTATATGTCCAAATCAAATTACCTGTTGTTTTTTCTCAAATTGTGTATATTTCTTGTCATGTGTAATAATAAATAAATAATAAAATAAATAAAATTAAAAAAATCATTAACAACATAAATAAATTGAGTTCACTTAAATGACGTTGAATTGACTTATTGATGGCCGGAGATTCGAAGGCGTTGCAGTTTTTGTCCTCAAGGGCGATGTAAATAAATGGTTTCTGTTTATTTTTTCTAATTCCTTTTTTAACGGAAAAAATGTCAGAACGGGAATAATGTCACGTTGTACTCTATACATTGGATGTGTAATACAACCTCTATGACCTAGTTTGGGTTCGATTACCGATGTTACTCAAAGTGCCTTTTAACATAGATTGCTTTGAAAGATTTTCCATATGACGATACTTTTTTACTGTTCACACGAGAATTGTAACATGACAAAATAATTGTAACTTTCCCGCGTACAATAGTATTGTTGAACTGCGATTTACATACCCAGGGGGTTGTTCAATCCGATACCTCGATTAATGGAACTGAAGACAATGTTACCACGCTCATAAAATATTATAAGAACTGTCATACAAATTAATAAATATAATAACAAAGCAGTTAAAAATTTGAGAATCAGTGATTAACAATACGCAAATACGAGTAAACTTCATCACACACAGCGTAGGAAATTCGAAGCGAAAATATTCCGATCCCACGGAACAAGATCACAGGGGAGATATACAGTTAAATTTAATAAAAAAATTGCGGTGATTTAAAATATTAAAAGGTATGATCTGATAATCATCAGCTATGATACATACTGAGACACTCGTGGCTACGACAGGGTTACTAAAAATAAGAACACTTTATTTCATTTTAAACTTATTTCTACAGTTTACGGTAAAGCGGAACTCAATCTAGTGACAATATTTTAAATCAACAATACAATTATTAAGTTTGGAGCAAAAGTGGAGGATTTACATTATGAATGTAAAGAAAAAAACGTTAAATTCCTAAACAAAAAAATATACAAACAAAAAAAACGAATACACATTTCAAAAGGTCATTTATGATCTAGAAAAGGCGAAGAAGATAGAAAGAAATGAAGATTCAAATCAAATTCAAATATCCTCAGTGAGATACAGGCAAAAGCCTTGTTTACTGGGGATACGACAAATGAAAGGCAACAAACCCAGATACATTAAAATTGTATGTCCAAATCAAATTACCTGTTGTGTTTTCGCAAATTTTGTATTTTTCTTGTCATGTGTAATAATAAATAAATAAATAAGAAACAAATAAGAAACAAATAAGAAACATGCTGTGTTGCTGAAGATGGATGATATATTTTTCATTCACTTTTTGAAGCACGTCAACAGTGATGCGAATCTTAAATTAGGAGGTAACTGGTTCCAGAGCTAAGGAATATGGACAATAAAAGATAACGTAGCTTTTTTTTAAGAAACACTATCAAATTTTACGAATAAAAACTCAACCTTCTTATGACGACTTCCGTTAACTAGTTGAAATTGCGTTTTTCAGATGTCTTGGGGCTGATATTCAAACTTAACATACTCGTACAAAATTTAATATAGTGTGATGTTTTCACATTAATATTATTTATCATTTTACTGGTTGATTGCAAGACATTTTCACGTGATTTTTTACTTTTTAGGTTGTTCTATATAAAACGAAAGTATTATATAATACTACAGTTTATTGTTTAATTAATTAATAAAATAAAAATTGTACATTTATCCGCAATATGACATTATTTCTCCTATTTAAAAACTTAAGAGACGGAAAAGAAAGAATTTAATTTTTTTATTCGTCCTAAAGAATAATATATTTATAAATTTAAACGTTAAAATTATTTGAAATATTTTTTGTTTCTTAATTTTAACACTCCGTGTTTTTGGTAATATATAATAGAATTCAAAGAATATATAATAGAATTCAAAGATCACTGAAGAAAAACATGAAAATAATAATGGTATAGGGCGGGATTCGAACTTGCATCTTCTGAAATAAAAGAAGGAAGTAGGAAGCGAGGCAGGGTAACTATTGAGAAAATACGACACTAAGGGTACAAGGTATCGGTAGCTTAATGGTTAAAGCTGCTGTCATGAAAACAGAAGATGCAGGTTCGAATCCCGCCCTATACCATTACTATTTTCATGTTTTTCTTCAGTGATCCCTGGTTTGTTTGTTATTGTTCTTTGAATTCTATTATATAATATTATTAAATTATTGATCAAATGGCTAAATCAATCTGCAATAGAATATTTATTCAAACTTAAATATTTTCAGCTTCTGAAAGTAGATATTTCTCTTATTTCGCTATTCTTCGTATCAATTGTAAAAGGTTATTTAGAGTATTGCACCGCGAGATTTGACTTATGATGTTAACATTTTGAAATCTTTGCAGTTTTCATATTCAGGGCTTGTAATCAACTTCGCCATAAGTACACGGCTTCCACAGAGGTTAAAATTATTTTTAATTTTCTATTTATATCGCCTTGATTTGAAAATGAGATATCACGCGGATTTGAGGTGGAATCCGTCGTATTCCACCTCAAATCACATCATAATGGCAGGGTGTGGGCTGAAAAACATCTGGTGTCCCCGTGGCTGGGTTCGCCCTATATTGGTGGGGTGTATTTTGGCCGAGGGGATGCTATTAGATGAGCCCAGACCTTTTGATAGCTTCTGTGTCTGATGTATTGTCTGCAATATATGTGTTTTTAGAAGTGTTATTCAGGTGTGATCTTGTACATACTATGTTGCTGTCAATAAACCTAATATTTATTTATTTATTTTATTTATTTATAATTGCGGCAAATCAAATATAACTGATCGTCAATTAAGTATCTAAAATTATTTTCAAGAATCATAAAACGTCTTCATAGAACTGAAAAAAAAACTTTTAAAATACGACACAAGTTTCATAATCTTCCTATACCCGTATAAGATTACATCACATCTCCAAGCATCTGATTTTTGACCAGTTGATTTTGATACGCTATTAATAGGCGCCCGGGCCCATATAAACATCGGGTTAGTACCGATTGTGGTCAGATGATTATACGCAGGGTGATTTTTTATTAACAGACCTGTTTTTTTTTTGTTTTTATTATTCGAAACAGGTGTTTCCGCACCCGATAACTGCGGGTCGTGAGAACTTACAGTACGGACGGCCTTAACCTTAACCTCTCCCTTTTTTATATTTTTATAACTTTACTACCCAATACCTTTTAATTTCTAAATGATACTTTTGTTATTTTATTGTTTTATATATTCATAATTTGCATTTTAAAATATGGTACATACATACATTTGAAGCAAGTTCACAAGGGTGAAAGAAAGTCTTACAGAGGCTGGTTTATGATTCTAGAGTGTGACAGCATGTATAATACTCGTATTTAGTAAAGGACGACGTGAAGGAGTGGTTAACTAGAAATCTGAAAAGGCAATCTCGTAAGTCCATGTTCGAAGATCGGAAGTGATATTTTAAAGTAATATTGTTATGGCAGTGATCTCAATACAACAGATATTGTAGAATATTAATTTTGTCTGAATCTGAAATATTGAAATAAAATTTGGTACATACATACCATCACGCCGCTTCTCTACTGGAATAGGCAGAAATGAAAGAGCACTAGACTTTCCTATCTTGATACACATATTTCGCCTGTTCCACATACATACACCTACGCATAAAGCTCATACGATTTCTCTTACATATTACTTTTGCTTCTTTCAATATATTATTGACTTGATGCAACTATACTTTTCATAATCATAATCACATTTACCGTGTTAGATTTTCTTCATTAATTCGTGCCAAGTGCCAAAATCCAAAGTGCTCTAATTCATCTTACTCACCACATTAGCCTTCAGTTTGCATTCATCCCTAATAACTTCATTTCACATTCTGTTATACATTGTCCCCTCATCTATTTTTTTAAATGCATGCATTCTGCTGTATTTACTTGACTCCTTTCAGTCGTTTTCAACGTCCACGTGTCACTCCCATACATCAAACTTGGTACTAAAACACTATTATGATCTATCATCTTAGCAGAGTTTGATCATGTCCGGTATGTACATTTAGTGCCCCGTTGACTATGTTTCCTATCCGTTCGATATCTCTCGTAACTCTTTCACTAATGGAAAAAAATATTACTTCAATAGCAGAATTCTTCAACTTGTTCTAATCTTTCTGTAATCACGTATTAGAATGTTTATATTTTATATTTTTATTTAAAGTTAATGCATTAACGTTGTGGAGGTTTAAAGACATTGTAATTTGTTTTATCAAACACTGTTTATTTCACTTTATGTAACGGTATAACCATACCGGTTTCAAGGCCTTCACCTCATCATCAGGGGAGCACAAACAAGACTGAATTCTGTTCGAACTGGTACCGATATACACGTTTCTAACGGTAAACATTCGGGTTGGGAACTGGGGCTTAGGGAGGCATGGTACGATCTCGACGAGCAGCGAAAAGATTCTTGGTATATATGTGTTTGCCAGATGTTCACCTCGATGCACTGACTAAGAAATTTCTAGGTCCTCTAATCCATTCAATTTATTTCCATTACTACTGATACGAGTATGTAAGAATTTGGCATCATCGATAGAAAATGTATGGTTTTCACGGTGACAATGATTAGCCATTTCAGAATAAATTAGAAGATTTGTTAAGGCACATGTTTAGATTAGAATGTTTCTATAAAATGTGATTACCGAACAAAAAATATTTTTTTAAGGATTTATAACAGATCTTTTATACGACATTGAGTTATTCATTGTTATTTCACACCTTTACAAATATATTATAACTAATTATCTTCAATTGATATTATCAACCCTAAGTCATGACAAAAAAAGATAAGCATGGAAATAATATTTTTCAGCCTCTTAAAAAAAATTGACTACCTTACTTGGAATTCTGAAGAACTGAAATGATGAGTTACGTGATTCATGTTTATTTATTTTTCTTGTCTCATTAAGTGACCTGTGTTCTATTGTGTCATCTTTCGAAAAGCGTGAACTAAAGAATAACCCTTAAATCCACCTACACTCCAGAAAAATCAATGCCATGCTTTAGGACCAGTACTCCAAAATATTTACTTCAACTCAGCCAACCTTATTATAGCACGTCTCCACGAGGGCTCAATCTGAAGTGTTAGTTTACAAAAATACTCACTAACTTGTTTATTCCTTGCAATAATAAATATGCGTGTAGTTGCAATAATAAATATTTTTTCAATTTTAGAAATTCCGTATTTTGATGAATTCTTGAACCATATTGTAAAGAGATGGTCTTTATCCCAGAAATAAAAATGTCGATTTTGAAAATACATTTAAAAAAATTTTTTACATTCAAACATGTCGATGAATGTCTGACATGTTGAAAGAAGTTGAGCAACAGATTTTATTGTGTACAATGAAAGCATAATTAAAAGCAAATATTTTCGTAGTTATATTTCTAACAACAGTTGTTAATACTCGTAACTTCCAGCTTACCTTATTTCCGTTAAAAGTTTAATACTTTTGTATTATGTTGCTCTTAGTATTTGGTGGAATTATTATTATTACTACTATTATTATTATTATTATAATTATTACTATTATTACTCTTTATTATTCTTATTATTACTCTTTCATGGTGGAAATTAAGAGGAGAATATTTTTTTCGTGTAACAAAGTAACATCCTTAATCAAAAAAGGTATAATAAGACATCTTAGAGATTAT
Source organism: Odontocerum albicorne (assembly GCA_949825065.1). Classification (NCBI taxonomy): domain Eukaryota; kingdom Metazoa; phylum Arthropoda; class Insecta; order Trichoptera; family Odontoceridae; genus Odontocerum; species Odontocerum albicorne. The sequence continues at coordinate 41,209,644 of OX463849.1, forward strand.
TTCAAACAATTTGAAAGTTTTCACTGGACATCAATAAAAAAAGTCTGGCCTCAGTTTGAAGATTTATAACCAAACAACACGTTGACATAAAACTAAACAAAGTAAACCAGGGAAATAATAGTTATTGATGAAATAAACTCTAGTTACATTTTATTTTGTCAAAAAGGCATGATCTCTGTGGTAAGGTGCCCGTCTTCCTAGTTGGGGGTAGCGGGTTTGATTCCCATTGGTATTCATTTTGTTTTTTAAGAAATTTCAATATAGTTTTCACTTCAGACATGTATATATTTCTAGTTGGTTGGAAAAGATTACCGTATGGCAATACGCCTGTCAGGTTGTACTATATACAACAAAAGTGTAATACAATGTACGTAAACATTTTAAATGTATATTATTTTAACGATTTTCTTATAAAGCTTATCAAACTGTAATGAGAAAGCTTCCGTGACCGAATTGATGGGACGCTTGTCTTCAATGTGAAAGTATTAAGGTAGGCAATTAAAAAGGGTCCAAGTCTCTGGTTTTCACATATGGCCTTTTAACATATTTTTGGTTTGGTGAAAAAAAATGTCACACGACAATAAATTCACCTGAAGCGCTGTATTAGACTAAAAAAATCTTACTTAACAAAATAACGAAAAAGAAATTAACATTAGACAAAAAATACATTTTATGGTCACAATATTTTTGGGTCCTTTTTTTTAATTTTGATTACTGCCAGAATTTTTTTTATAGAACATACTAAAATTAACTTTAACTCAAAATAATGACTTCATAATAAATATTTAATAATATAATAAATGTAAATATTAATAAGCATAAAAATCCTCCTAATTTTATCTTTAGTATTTATAAAATTCAGAGTATATTAATTTTTTTAATAAAACGAGACTTATAAAGAAATGATAAACACTAACATTGAAAAAAAATGTAATATTCTAGTAACATTTTGTTGATAGAACTTGAGTTCTTCCTCTTCTCACGGTCGAAATTCATCTCTTCATAACCACAATTGTGATGCGGATATGTTAAAGAGTATGGTCGAGAGATAAAGTTATCAACCCCACTCATGTGTGCATTCGGGTGGAGAAATTAAATGAGAAGTTTAAGATGAAAACCATTTAATTGAAAATAAACAAAATCTAAACCAAGAAATAAATGCAATTTTACAAAAACGGATTTTTGATGTAACTGAATATAGATGTATGAAAGCTTATGATTAACCCTCGATGATTGAACGCAGGTTAATTTGTACCCCTTTTCGGGGTGTTTACCATCCTGGGGGGTGGGGCCGACCCACAGTTGTTCCGTGAGAACCCAGCATCCCGAGCAAAACTACCCAGGCAACTTATACCTAACAGGGTTGACCCAATATTTGATATTGCTTTTATTATCGTGATCATAACCATATATCCTACCATACATATTAATTTTCAATAAATAAATATAGGTTAATTGATAAATATATCGTATCTATGTGATAATACTCAAGATAATGTGGAAGAAAATATTTTTTGGAGAGAAGCCAATCAAACGGTCTGGGCTCATCACATGCCTCTTCAGTGAAGATTCATACCCATCAATAGAGGTTTCTTTCTGCCACATCCATGTACTTTGACATGACTACTCTCATTATAAAACTTTTCACTAATGTTATTTGATTATATGGTCATGCCACGTTTTTCAGGCCTTCTATAATTTTTCGAATATTTTTACGTCTTGAGTAGATTTTTTCAGATCTTCATTATTTCTGCGTAGTCAAATATACTTGAAAATCTCCAAAATATGTGAAATAAACAATTATTACCTACAAGTATTCATGGTGTATATTTTATCAATAAGATGACATTTTATCAGAATTTTCAAAGGTTATTATTTTTTTTTACATTATGGGTGTTTGCTTCATGATCATAAAGCGTAAGTTTAAATATTTTTTTTTATCAAATATAATTAAATTAATGTAAAAAAAGTTCTGACGATACATACGAATTTTGATAAACACATTTGCTAATCTGGCTTGTTAAACGCCTCTTCTCGTCAAGACGTTGAAAATAAATTAATATTTCTATAAGTGGAAATCAAACCTACAAACTTGCCGTGGAAATGCTATATCGAGCTTAGCTAAAACAGGCATGTCTGATAATGTTTACTAGTTGCAACCCGTGAAATATTCACGGAAGTAAAACAAATTCTACATTTATGAAAATATATATTCATAAATCTAAAATTTGTTTATATTTATATCATTTTTACATCGTCCCCTTTTACATCGGTTCAAAAATTGTTAGCTAGGTATTTGAAATTCGTTCAGTATCACGGACCCACTGAGATTCAAATTTCGAATTACTGTCGGAGTGAATCCAAGTATTCCTCTCTCGCTCTCTTGTATTCAAAATTCAATTCTCGTATTATTTCTTTGACGACAACCGTCGTACGGGTTTTGGCCTATTTATACAATGATTTAGTCTTTGGCGCCATTTTGTGACAACACCAAGTGAAGAACACCAAGTGTTTATTAATAACTACTTATATAAAGAACCTTTTTTTTATTTTCAAATGAAAGCCTACAGATACTTCTTACTGTGTGGCTCCACAGACTGAATATTTATTCCACTGAAAATATTCTGCAACGCAAAAGGCTTTTAGCGGGATGCTTTTAGTGGGCATGCTGATGATTTTGATTGTTTGGTATTTAAAATAAAATACGTCAATTAGCAATGCGGAAAGTGAGAGTGAACAATCAATGAATAGTAAACAGCAATGAATGGTCAAATGATTAATGATAAGTGATGCTTTATTTATCGGTAAGTAGGTATATATATACATTTCAGAACGGGGCGCGTGAGTGCGCCCGCAATATATTTTTATCTCCCTCTGTGCGTGCCGAGGTGGTCGATCGAAATATTGCAGACGTCGCGAATAATATTGTGGGTAGATAATTTGTTGGCGAAACGGTGAGACAACGCGATGCGTTCTCTTTCTACTGTGGAATGTATCGTAAATAGTATTTGCGGGTAAACAATATCAATGTTCTGATATGCGACCTTTGGACATGTCCGAAGGTCGTTTCGTCGGTCGTTGACCGTCCGTGTTGACAATATTCAGGGACGACCGTAGTCCCTACAGGCTCTTTCAGTAAACTTTGTCGCTTAGGAGAGGGAGAGGTTTATACCTCGACCTCGTAGAGTGATCTAAACAAGTTGACTTATAAAAATAAATTACCTGACCAAGCTATACGGAGAGTAAAGCATTGCTAAACGGATTCTCCAAGAAAAATGAGTTTTTGAAATGACTTTTGTACTAAAAGTCTTTTAACCAAGAAAATTCTAGATGTTTGGCTTCACAACTAGTTGATAATCATATATATTATATCTGAATGTATGTGATGACCTTGGAAATTGAGGTCCCTGAAACACTAGAGACCCTTCTGCTACGGAGGTTGCGTATATTTAGAAATCCGTCGAGTTTACTTGGTATCAAATATTTCCACCGATAATAGCCTTATCTTTCCATAGAAATGCAAGCATTATATGTCGTACAATGATATAATATTGACAAATGTCACTTTTTAAGGCCAAATTGCTGATCATGACATATTGACAACCCTGATCCTAACTCGAGTTAAACACAAATTAATACGCATTTTTTCAGAGCCGACTGATAACTGTAATCATTGCATACACGTCTGTTAGACGGGGTCTTCCGTGGTGTATATGGTATTATATTGCTCGGTGTAATCTTGTGTGGAGATAATTGACTCGGAATAATTCATTAAATTGATACGTTCTCAAGGTTTATGGCCTTTTTTGGAGATGCTGCTCACAACATTTACCTACTTGGCCGTACCTTTCTGCCGGCTCCCATGCCACGTACACAAGGATGATCACTGCACCATAATGAGCCATAAGTCTCGTACTTATAGAAATAATAATATACACGGTTAAACAATTTGACTGTATTAATTCTCATAGGAGAATGGTCAATAATAATAAGACAAGAGGCATATTTAGGTCTACGTAATAAAGAATATTGATAACAGGTAATGGTAGGGTTTAAAGAAATTTTTATTTTTGTACCTTTTTTTAATTAAAAAGGCTAACATCCAAATGTAAAATGAATGACGATGAAATAATTAAAATCAAATGAAATTTTATTTTCTCAGACAGTCAATTGACAACGAGTACAGTGGGCAGTTGTCAATAATGGACATAGTCTGTAGAGCACTGCAATCACAAAAGGGAGACTCTACAAGCCCCCATCCACAAATGAAATAAGCGCAGTAATGACCATTGCCTCTAAGAAGTTAGCTCAATGTTTTAAAGTCAACCCCACTGCCACGCCCTGGCTAATATAACGCCACCGGTGCTTAAGCGAGCTGATGATAAAAAACGAATATTTTGAGGATGTACATGGGAATTCATCAATTAAGGATGTCTTACTTCCTTCTTTTAAAATTCATTCACTTGATTCAACCACACTTTCCTTGGTCTTCCTCTACCACGCCTTTCAATCATATTTGCACTGTACACGTGTTTTGTTAGTATTTTTTTCATTCATTCGTTCCACGTACCTAAACGATACCCATAAAAATAATAAAATATACATATAACAATGATAAAAACATCTTTATAAGTTGAAAACCATTAAAAAAATTACTTCGTTATCTTAGTTCTCCTATCGATGGGTTAGGTTCCATTTCCTATGAGATTTAAAAATGTAAATACAGTAAGTATAGCCGATATCTTGTAGATACATATACATATTGTATACTCGTATATGACAATCTCCAGGTATAACACATATTCCAGTCATATACTCGTATACGTAATAGAGATGAAATTATTAATTAAGAATGAGAGCTAAATACTTACGCATTAAATAGGGTAAATAGGAAATATTTAGATACATATCATCACGTCATTCTCCTATCGGGGTAGGCAAAAAGGGCAAAGCTCCAGCATTTCCTAATTCGACACACATTATTCCCCTCTTCTATATATATACACCTTATCATACAACTCTTATGTTAAAAGTTTACGTTTCTTTCTTTTCAAATATTATTCATTTGATCCAATCATACTTTCCTCTACCACGTATTTCTCCCATATTTGAAATGCATATGTGTAATGTTAGTCTTTCTTCATTCATTCGTTCTGTGTAGATTCTATATTGTATTCGTTTTATGTCTCTTCTCCATATATCCGAATTGATATGTTGAGAAGAAACATACAATTACAAGCAACATTATTCGTACACACCGTTCCATCGGGAATTGAACCTAAGCCCCCGGGTGGAAGACCAACGTCTTACCATCTAGGCCACGGAGGTCATAGGTATTATACAGACTTAATCGATGTACCCTTGATCTTATGTGTCAAACCAAATATGTTAAAAATTCCTATTAAAGTCTCACTCCAGAAAATGATTAATAAACAGCTATTTAAAATTAACAAAAATAAATCAAGAATAAATTCGAAGCCATTGTCCGCTTAGCAAACACGGAAAAACATTGAGTTTCTTTTGATGTAACAATTATTCAAACCCTATTATCACAAAGCCCAAGAAAAAATATATTAATTTAAACTTTTAAATGGCAACAATATTTTGTAATCCACAAATCTACTTAGCATGATTATTCATTGTCAAAATAAATGCGAAACTCGAGCCAAAAAGATTAATTGTACAAATGAAAAAAGTTGTCGTTTCTGTAATAGCCTAAGTCATATTTATAATGAGTCATATTTTACTTATACTTTTTTTCTCTCTTGCAGGCCTTGAGTGGATTTCTAATGATGATGACACAAAACGGAAAACTCCTTTATATATCAGATAATGCAGCCGAGTACCTTGGACATTCAATGGTGAGTTGTTTATTTACTAACTAAATAGCTCATCTAAAATAACGGAGATACAAAAAATTTATATTTTAATGCAGGGGTGCGACACGTCTTAAGATTCAAAAGCTCTGCTTTTTTAAGTTTTATTTATAATGAATATTCATGAGACCTTTCATATAATGAAAGCAATTGCGATACAGACTAGACCAGGGGTCGGCAGACTTTCTAATGAGAGGAGCCAAATATTAGGTAAACAGAATCTCAATTTTTTTATAGGGCCGCAACATTAATTTTCACTGTAGCTATATACATTTTAATGATGAAAAAAACGAGATAAAATCAAGATTTTTATTTGAAACTCAAATTAACAATACAGTCGTAGGCTACATAGAAGAAAAGAATAGTATATATGGGAGTTATAAGCTTCAGTAGCTCAGTGCACTACCTATAAAACAAGAAAACCCAAATAATTAAACTCTAATAAAACATAAGATTGTGCCGCTTGTATTTGTTCATCGGCCGTGTTCATGCTCTTCTGATGAGGCTGAAAAAGTTGTTGAAAAAGAGCCGCATGCTGCTCGCGATCTGCGGTTTGCCGACCCCTGGACTAGACCAACAAAATTTACGATTATTTTACCAAGCTAAAACTATCCAACAACAAATTTGCAAAAATATGTAGTCGATAAAAATATTTCTTAAATTTTACGTGAAGTGGTAAAAGAAGGAATAAAAAGGTTTTATATGATGACCATATTGATTGGTAATAAGTGGAACTACCTTAGTAAGTGTTCTTTCTTTGTTTCACGGGCTGTCCCTTATAAATAGTGCCTCGGATATTGACATTTTTAACATGTCAGAAAATGTTTTTGAAGAAATTTATTTTGAGCTTTATTAGTGATGGGAGTTAGTCCTTTTGACCTAATAATTATTTCATATTTGTTAACTTTTTTTTTATTATGGTACATATTTCTCTTTAACGTTTATATATATAATTATGTTAAACATACACGTATGCAAGCTTTATGAAATAAAATCAAAATCCACACTTTTGGTTCTTCTGGGTGCCCATAAAAAGTGCAGGATCCATTTTCAGTATCACATATAAATGGCAGCAATTTTATATATTGGTTGTGTGCCTCGAGTGTCCAGTTTTCTGTACAATAAAAAGTAAAAATAATAAAAATGATGGTTACAATCAATGGATTTTTGGTTTTTCAATGTATTTTTCGATCACTCCAAATCGCCTCAAGGAGACTCATCACACTCTTGGCCACCTGAATTCGCACGTTTTTTCACCATCACAGACACTATTAACAGTGATCAATTCACGTATGTTACACCCTCACAGAATCATAAGAAAGCTTTAATCACCATCGCACCATATTTATTTAAAAGTATCAGATCTAAACTCATTCTTCCTTAACATACATCTTTAATTTTTGTCATATACAAATAAATATAAAAAAAAATTTCACACATTTTCACTTTTGTTTCTTTCGAAAACTGATAATTTCTTAATGTCACGTTTTGTTTCTTGTATGTAATGCATCGTTTCCTTAAAGTAGAATAATCCAAAACATTTAATTCCAATTAAGAGAATCATTAAAGATACGTCACTGATCATTAGACATACTAAAGTAGAAACATGACTTGCAGCAATATTTGTATGATACATAATTATAGTTGTAACCAATCAAAGTATCCAATTAAAAGCTGTGAAATTATAACGCCTGTATTTAGATTAGTAGTGGGGTGTAACGAACCCCACTTAATCAATTACACGTACGATAGGCGAGGCTGGTGGTCGACTGTGAGGTATGGAGTATTAAGAAATTCTCGGCATATCAGAGATATTCTTCTAACTAGAGAGCCTTTTCTATCTACTTAAAGTTAACTAGCATTCCTTGTAACTTTTCGAAGGAAGTGTAGGAAAGTTGCGGGCTCGTCATATTCTCTTCGAGAACGTTTTCCTAAATTTGGCTGCAAATTATTGAATGCAGATTTTGGTTCTTATCAGGACGGTACAGAGTCTTAATATCATGAATCAAATATTTTAAATTATTTCCTTCCTTTAGAGCATCTGAACATTGTACATTATTTCAAATATTTTGAGTTCAAATTTTAACGTTGTCATAACCTAAAAGGTTAATTCTACACAGTGGCATTTTTTTTTATTTATTGGAAAAATATGCAATTCTTAAGGTCCCTTCACAAACTTGATATAATATCAGAAACATAAAAATCAGCAAAATTCGGAACACATACGATGCCATGAAGATAAAATAAAAATGAAATCACCAGTTTCCAATAAAGTCCTGAAATAAAGAAAATGCCGGAGAAGAATCCTCCTGAACTCAATAATACTCGTATATCCACCAAACAAGAAATGAAGTTATACAATTAAATTTTCTCTTGTTATTAATATTGTATTTTTAATTAACTATACCTATTGTGTTTTTTATCGACAATCTCCGGACGTTGCGGGCTCGATTCCTGTTAGAACTTAGATATTTAAAAAATTAAAAAAGGATTCAAGACTGTTTTTCACTACAGGCCTCTTAAACATCTTTCTGGTTGGTTGGAAGATATTGCCACATTACAATTAGTCTGCTAGGTTGTGCTGAGGACAATGAAATTGTAATACAATACAATACCTTTATTTCTTATATTGAGCTTAGTTTTATGAAATTAATATTCCTAAGGATTTTTATTTAATTTTCTTGCGCAATTTTGGCACCTTTTGTGTTAATTTTATGAATATATTCGTCAAAAAAATCATAAAGAATATTTTTTAATTGAAATTATGAGAATTTTGAAAAAAAAAGTTTGTGAAATAATACAAAATCGTATAATTAGGTAGAACTGATTTTCTTGTAAATGTTATATATATATATATATATATATATATATATATATATATATATATATATATATATATATATATATATATATATATATATATATATATATATATATATATATATATATATATATATATATATATATATATATATATATATATATATATATATATATATATATATATATATATATATATATATATATATATATATATATTATATATATATATATATATATATATATATATATATATATATATATATATATATATATATATATATATATATATATATATATATATATATATATATATATATATATAAATATATATATATATATATATATATATATATATATATATATATATATATATATATATATATAAATATATATATATATATATATATATATATATATATATATATATATATATATATATATATATATATATATATATATATATATATATATATATATATATATATATATATATATATATATATATATCATCATCATCATCATTGTCAACCAGGGTCGATCCACTGCTGGATGAAGGTCTCCCCAAGTTGACTCCAAACAGTTCGGTCCTTTGCTCGCCGATGCCACGTGATGCTGCCATGCTTCCTGATTTCGTCCATCCAGCGTACCTTCGGTCTTCTTCTAGGCCTCTTTATGCCTCTTGGATACCACTGGATTATTTCGGATGTCCATCGGGAGTCTGACATTCTGGCTATGTGTCCGGCCCATTGCCACTTCATTCTTTTGTACACCTTTATAACGTCTTCTACCTTTGTTATATTGCGAATCCAGGTGTTTCGTTTACGGTCTCTTTTAGTATATCCTAACATGCATCTCTCCATGCCCCTTTGTGCGGTCTGGAGCTTTTGCGTGTTCTTTACTGTGAGCGTCCATGTCTCGCAGCCATATGTAAGTACTGGAAGAATGCACTGGTTGTAGACCCTTCGCTTTAAGGATATTGGGAGATTACTTTTGAAGATGTTGTTCAAACGTCCAAATGAGCTCCACGCCAGTTTTGTCCTTCGTGCTATTTTTTCCGATATGCCACCTACAAAGGAAATAAGTTGGCCCAGATACACATATTCCTGGACAAGTTCTAGCGGCTTTCCATCTACGTTTATTGGTTTTGGGGTAGCAAAGCCGTTCATTATATATATATATATATATATATATATATATATATATATATATATATATATATATATATATATATATATATATATATATATATATATATATATATATATATATATATATATATATATATATATATATATATATATATATATATATATATATATATATATATATATATATATATATATATATATATATATATATATATATATATATATATATATATATATATATATATATATATATATATATATATATATATATATATATATATATATATATATATATATATATATATATATATATATATATATATATATATATATATATATATATATATATATATATATATATATATATATATATATATATATATATATATATATATATATATATATATATATATATATATATATATATATATATATATATATATATATATATATATATATATATATATATATATATATATATATATATATATATATATATATATATATATATATATATATATATATATATATATATATATATATATATATATATATATATATATATATATATATATATATATATATATATATATATATATATATATATATATATATATATATATATATATATATATATATATATATATATATATATATATATATATATATATATATATATATATATATATATATATATATATATATATATATATATATATATATATATATATATATATATATATATATATATATATATATATATATATATATATATATATATATATATATATATATATATATATATATATATATATATATATATATATATATATATATATATATATATATATATATATATATATATATATATATATATATATATATATATATATATATATATATATATATATATATATATATATATATATATATATATATATATATATATATATATATATATATATATATATATATATATATATATATATATATATATATATATATATATATATATATATATATATATATATATATATATATATATATATATATATATATATATATATATATATATATATATATATAATATATATATATATATATATATATATATATATATATATATATATATATATATATATATATATATATATATATATATATATATATATATATATATATATATATATATATATATATATATATATATATATA
>OX463849.1:41220905-41294371 GCA_949825065.1 Odontocerum albicorne
ATATAAATATATATATATATATATATATATATATATATATATATATATATATATATTATATATATATATATATATTTATATATATATATATATACATAATTTTTTTTTCAAATTTCATGACTCATATTTGAGATAACATAAACATAAATAAAACCAAAGTTTCCGAGTAAATTAAAACTGAGAGACTCGTGTACGAATAAAAACCGTGTTGTTCCAAGTAATTGAAATATTGTCCAGAACTTACTGCCCACGATTTCGTTAAAAAATACTCTATCCAAGGTATTTTTGCGAAAACAATACATTCTATTCTTATACATGTTCATTATCGATAACTTAAAAACCGAGTGTTTATATCAAGAAACATCCAAGACACATTATAAAAACGTCCATCGTTACGCATTTAAAGCCGACATTGAATCGAAACGAGAAAAAAGTGATTACTCTAATTCATAAAAGGCGGTGCGGTGCGGTGAGCTACCGGAGTCGATTGAATGCGGCGGCATCACCAAAATTCACGGCATAGCATGACTCGCTCTTTTTACATCAAAGAACGCATTAATCATAACTTCACTCCAAACAGAACACACGTCGGTAGCGACCGCCACTAGACTAAGTGATTTTTTACCTAATGGATTCAAAGCAATGATGACCACGGTGAACTTGGAATGTTAGAAACAATTCCAACGAATTGGTCAATACAATAACAGGCCAAATTTGTGTGACTAAAATTTGGTTGTTCGTCATCAAAATTTTGTGAATCGCACTTATAAAATGATATATTTTAATAAAAAAATAAACAACTCCTACGATAGTTACAATTGAAAAACAAAAATTAACATATTCATATATTCCAAAAACAAAACATACAATTTATGATGCATATACGAGTATCTTTTAAAAAATTATGCATAATAACGTACCAATATAAAGTATACCACGGAATGTAAAAAAATAATTTGATTGAATCAAGAATTCATGAGTTACAAAATATAAATGCTATCTTAAAAATAAAAAAAGATGCTCTCTAAGGGATATTATAGGATGAATCTCAAAAAATACTTAAGACAAAATAGATAAACTAGTCTCCCTATTAAGGTCTTAGATTGGGGAAATGCTGAAGAAGGACCTTCCTGAACTCAACAATATCTATATAAATACGTTTTATTATTATCATCGTTAGTAAATTGCTATTGGCACATGTGTGTTTGTAGTACTCGTAGGAGTGTGAAAACTTATTTAAACCAATATATCTATGATATCAATGATATAGGGAATAACCTTATACAGAAACATCAAATCGGATATAACCCTTATTTTTGAGACTGAAAAAGAGGATGATTTTCTGTAAGAGATCGTAGTGAAGCATGTCAGGTGAGATACCGAGAAGAAAACTAATGTCTCAGAAATGAATTATGTACCCTTTTAACTGTATTGGGATGAGTAAGATATTAGGTAATCAAGTTGCAAGTCGAAATTTATTTGCCCTTATAATTGCAAATCTAAAATATACACAATTGGAACTCAAAACTAATAAGGTTCCCAAAATGTACATGACACAATGGGCTAATAGAGACTTCTAAACAGACAAACCCTCACCCGGAAATAAAAAAAGTCATTTTATTTTTGTCCCAGAGGAATAGCTCGGCGAACTATTCGAAACAATAGCCTGCTCAGTAAACCAAAGAAGTTTCCCAAATAAAAGGAGGTCATGTCATCCTCTTGAAAGTCTTCAAAACAAAATCGCAAGATGTTTAATAATATAACTTACACAAGTAAACTGTTTTTATTAAAGTTTCCTATGTGCAACCATGACAAAATTGTGAAGACTTGATTGCATCTTAAACAGTCTTAGTGACATTGCAATTTATTTTATCAAACACTGTTTATTCCACTTTTTTGTAACGGTATAACCCTACCAGTTTCAAGACTTTCACCTCATCTTCAGGGGAGCACAAAGTCTTGTTTGTGCTTCCCTGAAGATGAGGTGAAAGCCATGATTTCGGTAGAGTTATACCGTTACAAAAAAGTGGAAAAACAGTGTTTGATAAAATAAATTACAATGTTTTTAAACCTCCACAACGTTAATACCTTAACTATAAACAATATAGTCTTAGTGATAGCTCACAACTACGCCAAAAAAAAAATACTTATGCATTACAAAAATACGCATTTGAGACGACATCAGTTGAAACTCTTCAAAACTAAATCCTGCATTAATCCAAAAAAAGGTAGATTTTCTAATCGAACTGTGGAATCTTGGAAAGAACTACCCAATTGGATAGTGAGTGCTGTAACATTGAACCAGCTTAAAACCGTCGGGATAAGTTCCTACACACAAACCCAGAAGAACTGTTTTAGTTGTGTTTTGTTTTCTTTACGTTTTTTTCATGAACATACACGTATGCTATGACAGTTAAACTGGATATAGATATTAACAAAATTCATGCTGTCTGTCAAAAATGATATTAATAATATTGTGTTCTATAAAACATTCGTTATACACAGTAACACCTGGTGGGTAACACATATTCTCTTCTAACCAACGAGAAAGGTGTTTAATAGGTATGTAAGTGAAACCAGATAAAAATTAAATTATAACATGAAAAGTAATAATATATTTGTCGGTACATTTTAGTTATTATTCAAAATTTTAACATACTATAAAATATCTTTATTTTTCTTAGACTAATATCTCGTTGTTTTCAGATAAAGATCTTAATACTGGAATTATTTATTGCTTATTACAGACGTGATTTATTCCCCATAATCTGAATGCGAGATCGAATATTATGAATGTGACCTTACCATAAACACTGTACAAATCAATATTTTGCTTTGCTATGATTTGCAATACCCGCTTACATATTATTGTCTATGCTTCTGTGAGAAATATGAAAACTTCGCATTAATGTCACGGTCGATTATATTCAACTTATTCAAAAGATATATTTCAATCGATCGCTTGATTTATATCGATATAGCGTTTATTTTGATTCCTTGAATTAAATAAGATTTTGTACTGTATTGTTTGACACTTTGATAATATACAGCACAACCTGGCGGGCTTATTGCCAAGTGGTAATATTTTACAACCAACTAGAAAGGTGTGAAAGGTGCCACTAGGGACCCACAACTGCCTGATTGGAAGAAAGGCTTTTTATCAACTAGGTCATATAGATCATCATTGGCTAAAAAATAACTGAAATATTTCATAAAATGTAAAGAATATATACTATATGCTACCTCAATACCCTCATTGATAAACACATGGCTTCCTCCTTGAGGCTTCTTGTTCAATTTCCGATAGCAAAAAAGGATCCCAATCTTGATTTTAGTGTTAGTCTGATAACAATACACACGATATACGTGTATGAGTATTACTACCTTTCCACATGTAAACTCATTACCAACACGTGCCTTAAGGAAAAGTGATGACCAAGAAAACCATGGCTGGAAAAAATCATAATAAGAGAAATGTGAATGTAATTATTAAAGAAAAAAAGGCAAAGAGGATAAGAAATATGTGGAAACTTTATGAAATGATATATGGATATATAGGAGGCGAAGAAATCATGTTGTGATGGGATAATTGGACGCTTGGTTCTCTCTGCCTACCCCAACAGGGAAATAGCGTAATAGTACGTATGTATCATAAAGCATGAATTGCAAGAACGTGCCTGCGCCAGTAATAAAACTGGCGACTCGATTATTAGGGCCGAATACATGTTGTCTTTCGACGACACTTTTTATCATATGCAATACACAAATCCCACTGTGGTAAGGGTAACTAAACGTTTCTAATATTGTTTTATTAATGATATTATACAGATAACCAGGATTATTCGCGGTTTTGAGAGCCCAACTGTTAATTATTTTGTCCAAATTATTTATTATACACGTACGAGTATTTATTTGGAAAGAGATATCTGAACAGTGCAACTTCATGTTATTAATACAAACTAAATTTCGTGCTTTGTTTTTATTTAATTTTTAGTGATTTCACAAAAACCAATAATTTCACTGTATTTATTATTTTTGTCACTTCTTTCATCTTTTGAAGAGTTATGGTTTTATGAATTACTTCGCTGATAGTGGGACTAAAGTAGTCGTCAGTCCTCTTGGTCAACTGCGTTTGCGATGGACTGTCAATAACATTTGATTAATAAGACCAACATTGGTTTTTTACTAGAGCTTTTAAGTAAAGTAGCAACATAAGAACATTTTACAAGGACGTTTGTTTAGCACACTATTTCAAATAAAAATTGCTGTAATAGAGCTACGTATTCTAAGTAGCTTTGACAGCTCTTTCTGTCGAAGGCGTTGCAATCTTCATTCTCAAGAACGTAATTTAATTCGCTAATATTTTTTGATATCATCCTGTCTTCCATCCCAGGGCTTGCGTGTTTCAATGCTCATTAGAACCCAGGTTTTTAAAAAAGGATCCCAGTCTTGTTTTCACTTAAAACTTCTCTAGCCTCTTTTTTGTTAGTTAGAAGAGATTGAAACATGGCAATAAGTTTGCCACATTGTATTATATACAACGAAAGTAAAATACTTACCAAATATGTTTTTATAAACATATGCAAATCCGGGAAATACTCAATATGTTTATTTATTTAACACTTTTATTGCAAATACAATCTGGCGGGCTTATTGCCAGGTGGCAATCTCTTCCCACCAACCAATATAATGGTCTTGGCCACCACATTGTTTTCATTACTCTCAATTTATATGTATTTATTCTGTAATACTTTTAATCTGTCAAAAGTGGGTTGGAGTCCCGGGAGAGAGCGCCATTGAGGAGTTTTCTCTCTAAACAGCGCTATATAAATTGTGTTTTTATTATAATTAGTATTCAACTTATTTTTTGTAGTATTCGTAATCCGTCAATAAGAGTGATTTTGAGTCCCTATTATGTCCCTCTGAAGAGATTCTGATGACCAAACGGCGCTCTATATGTAAATAGTCCTTTTATTATTATTATTATTAATATAAAGACTATTTTTCCTTCAAAATATCGGCTATCATTTGAGCCGACTCAACACGGCAACACCTCTGAAAAATATTTCAAACAAATAGTGGAAAACATCTGTGCAAGTCTTTGTACTTTGTTTCAAAAGCATTTTATGTTATACTCCCGTTGTATATAATACAACCTGATGGGTTTATTGTCATTTGATGATGTCTTAATTGTTTCTAGTATATGAAATATTTTCTACGATATAGCCAATCATTCATCAATCAACAATTATCAAATTGATTAACTTTTGTAGAATAGATTGACTTTACAAAAATAATGAAACATCAAGTTAATTTTAAAATAAAATATTAAACTATTTTTAATCAAAAACCTGTAAGCAATAGAAAGCAGATAGTACCAGAAGATAATAAGAGGCCAGAGATGTATATTATTACATCTTGATACGAGGATGGGAGTGGCTTGTGTGTCGGCTCGGGGGGCGGAGGGCGGGGTGCAGAATATATGAAGGTGGACAGATGAAAGACCTCGGCGTTCGAGAATGATGAGTCGCGAGTGAAGGGGTGGTTTCCACATACCATACCTCAAATTGAATATTTTGTATTATTATCAACTTTATTTATTTCAAAAATTGTATTACGATAAGTTGTGACATATCTTAACACCAAAATAACGAGTTTGATATTTATATTGTTATTAATTTCAATAATCACACTACGAAAGTGGAAATATATCTTAACGTTACACCAAAAGGACAATCAATAACAAGTTAAAAAAAATTATTCTAATTATTTCTATAATCACTACGAAAGTTGAAATACTTGTATGTCTTAACCTGACACCAAAAGCACAATCAGTGACGAGTTGGAAATTTCATAATGCTTAAAATTTTAATAATCACTCGACGAAACTTGAAATATGTCTTAACCTAACGCCAAAAGGACAATCAATAACAAGTTTGAAATTTTATATTATTATTAATTTCGATAATCGCACTACGAAAGTTAAAAAATATATATCTTAATCTTACATGAAAAGAACAAACAAGAAAAGGCTGGAAGTTTAACATGGTTATCAATTTACTTAATTTCAACATTGTCACTACGAAATTTATAATACATATATCGTAAATAACACCCACAGAACATGTGTAACAACAAAAGGACAAGTATGAAATGTAGTATTACTATGAATTTTATTAATTTCAAATAATTATACCACGAAAGGTGATACATATCTTAATCTTAAACCAAAATCACAGATTTAAAATTTATATAACAAAAGAAGTAAAATGATATAGCATATATAACACAAAAAAGATAGGGCGAGGATCGATTCGTTTGGAATATAGGGAACGAGTGTTAAGTATTATATAGACTCCTCTACCATATACGCACTATACGAGTATTATTGAAGAACTGGGTATCCGTGAGCGATTTTCAATGGTTTGTCTTAGACGGATTCTTCAATTTTATGTGTATATTCGTATTGGATGGCAAGATAGCGCGAACATATAGACTTCTATTAACTAGTAAATTTGAATGTGTACGGACTAAAATGAATGGACTCAGTGAAAACTGCCACATTTCTAACAATATGTCCTATACTCAGCAGAATACATTGAAATATAGAGAAACTATACGTGATGTCTACCACGGAACATCTCAAGTTGTTCATGACCTCAGCATTGAGTTACCAACGAAAAATAACAAAAATGTATCATTCTAAGAACAACCTTAGAATTAATGCTTAACAGTTAATTGGCTTCATTAAAACAGAGCTGATAAATCCACTTTGAATAACAGTCATTTAAGACTGGTTTCAAAAACCCTAGTAGCCTTTTTTATAAGTCACTGCCTTCAATCAGCGAAGAAAATTGTGAGATTGATATGCTCAACATTCAATGTACCGTGGAATATACATTTTTGTTCTTTAATGCTTCTAAGTCAATGGCATAGAACAATTGGAAAAAACTACAAAACGCTTTAATTTTTTAGTTGTTATAAAATAAGGGCTTAGTTTGTAGAAAGCTTGACTTCTAGACCAGGGAGTTTGGATTCGACCCCCGATGGAACCAACAAAAAGGGCATCCTTATCTGGTTTTATACATATTGGATTTTTACATTCTTATTACTCGTAATAGACAGCAATGAGCCCACCAGTTAGAACTATGTAATGTAAAAGCAAACACAATATCTTATAGAGCAGAAAATTTTCTTTCGAATGACGTATAACATTTACCATTTTGTTTTATTTTTGGTGATCATTTTTAAATTGGAAAAAAACGGACACAACTTATGTTAACACCCAATATTTGAGAATAAGTGAGCTTCTACTTTTTTTAGATTAGGGTTATTGAATTTTATTATCCCACAAAAAGATTCATTCAAATCTCATAACTTAAAATATCGAAAATCATACCCAACTTAACAAGTTAAAATTAAGGATCTCAACATATTTGGGAAAAATGAATTTCGAGCGAGGTTGAAAATGTGTTGAACAAAAAGAAATACTTATTTCAATAAATTGAATACTGGTTATTAAAATTTCATAAAGGGTCTCCGGGAAAGTCGATTGAATTGAAATTATATTGTTTCCAGTATAGTGGTGTATATGACAAAATCACTTAAAATATTTATTTGATTTATTTATTTTATTTTATTTTGTTTTATTTTATTTTATTTTATTTTATTTTATTTTATTTTATTTTATTTTATTTATTTTATTTTATTTTATTTTATTTTATTTTATTTCATTTTATTTTATTTTATTTTATTTTATTTTATTTTATTTTATTTTATTTTATTTTATTTTATTTTATTTTATTTTATTTTATTTTATTTTATTTTATTTTATTTTATTTTATTTTATTTTATTTTATTTTATTTTATTTTATTTTATTTTATTTTATTTTATTTTATTTTATTTTATTTTATTTTATTTTATTTTATTTTATTTTATTTTATTTTATTTTATTTTATTTTATTAGGAAAACATACAGTGTTTATGTCGGTATTATTACTGATATCTATGGGTTTCGAAACACCATTTAACAGTTTTCGCATATAGTAAATATTTCGCATTTCGTATATGAACAAACCTGTCATCGAATTTCCTTCATTCCGTCAAAAATGCTTAAATAAATAATCAGGATTCTCGGCAGTTTTTATGCATTTTTTAGCATATTTGATCTCAAAATGAAGAGATTTTTCCTTTCAAGATTGTCATTATTTAGTATTTGTTTTTTAAATAAAATGTATTTAATACTTTTTATATAATGTAGGGGAGTTTCGATAAAAACATCTAAGAAGTAAGTAGTTCTGTCAATCCAGAAGGAAATCGCATGATTGTATATTTTATCGAATATACTTGTTGCGACCCGTGAAATATTCACGGAAGTAAAACAAATTCTACATTTATGAAAATATATATTCATAAATATAAAATTTGTTTATATATATCATTTATACATCGTCCCCTTTTATACCGGTTCAAAAATTGTTAGTTGGCATTTAAAATTCGTTTAGTATAGTTTTCATTTATCACGGACGCACCGAGATTCAAATTTCGAATTACTTTCGGAGAGAATCCAAGTATTTTTCTCTCGCTCCTTGTATTCAAAATTCAATTCTCATATTCTTTCTTTGGCGACAGCCGTCGTATGGGTTTTGGCCTATTTACGAGTATACTATGATTTTAAACTTCAACTATGGGAACATTTTTTAGAAACAAAAGAATAAACTAGTAAAAAATAATCCTTGAATCTTTTTTACTATAAAAAATCTCCCTCCACGTTTTAAGATATCTTTTTTTAGTTTGAATATTAATATTAAAAATGTGTTTGAACATTAATATATTTTAAACGAAAAAGATTTGTTCAATGCAATAAATAGTTTTAAAGAAAACTTTTAGACCTAAAATTTAAGATAAAACCATAAACTCTTAAGTGGGCTAGGAATCTTCTAAATGTTTTGATGACAGAGCATTTATCAAAAAATGTATTTTTATCTGAATTTTACAATAGTCTACCATATTACAATTCTTCTGCGTCAGAAATTTGTTTTGTGATTTATTGTATTTTTTTAGTACTTATTTTTTTCACTTATTGACTTTTTATTTTACGAGAAGTCTACTATTGATTCTTATTCATTTGATTCAGATTAAAGATTTTACACCAGAAGACTGATTTGAGTACAATGCAAAAAACAAAAGTCTGACAACCAGCCCCTGCGGCATCCCATAACTGACAGGCTACTCATATTAATACGAATAATCAATATTTTTAATAATTTTCGTCTATCTTTGAAAAAAAGTGTTTTATAGACACTAAAATGCATTTAAAATGTAAATAAATGCAACGCTGATAAATAATTATTTTAAGATTTTATTCAATTAAATTACGATCAAACACAGAGCTCGGGCCTCGCAGTGATGCTGCAACGAGAAACATATGATTAATGCAGCATTCATAAAGGATTATGACATAAACCTCCAAGGAGTGATTGGCAGCGAGCGCAAGGCTGGGGGTATTTCTACGAACAATATTCCAAATATTTAAGACATAATTAGTCCTGACGCTAGCCGATACGATGCGAAACCACCCAAAGTAATGGCGGACGGGACAGGTTCTAGTCTTATGCTGCCTTCGACTGTTTCTTCTAAAATTGATTTGGAAAAAAAACTTTTCTAATTTTCGTTTCCAGATTTGAAATGTTATTGTACCAAGAGAATATTATGGATGACTTTTGTGAAAAACACAAAATAAATATTTATCTTTCAAACTATTAGAGATATGATTATATATTAATAGAGTCATATTGCAAAATATATACACTATTTAAGTCATAAAATAGAAAAGCTTTGTAATATTTAATCTCACTGTTGTAATGCTTCGAAGGTAAATATGAAAATCCTTCAATGATGTGTCTTTTAAGGTGGCTTAAGAATTCAATTATGGATCCGTACACCCTGAGTATTGGAGGGGTGCCAAGATACCTTAATAAAGAGAATATAACCCAAAATCCCCACATCAGATACCACTCTTGGGCAGACACAGTAAGATGTCCCCTCGTATCAAGTTAAACTTGTACAAGGCCATCATACGTCCTCAGTACGCCATCCCAGTCTGAGGCCATGCGGCCGAAACCCATATGCGCAAACTCCAGATGTTGCAAAACAAGGCAATGCGCACCATTATGGATGCGCCCTACTTTGTCAGCAACAAACGGCTTCACGAAGACCTAGATCTCCCCACCATCCGAGAATACGCGATCTCTCTGGCCGAGAGGTTCTACAGCTCTCTCTCTCGACTCACCCGAACCCCCTAATCAGCTCACTCACGGACTACGACGTGAACGCTAATCTCATCCACCCCAGGCCCAAACAAATGCTTCGAACGACCCCCCGACCCCCTATTCGGAACGGTAGGCGCCGAATAGTGTCCAGTGCACATACCCGCGCTTCATAAGGTATCTATCTTACCTCCTTATTTATATATGTACAACTATTTTAAAGTCACAGCGTTCTCCCCCACCCCCGTCTTCGTAA
Organism: Odontocerum albicorne; assembly: GCA_949825065.1. Classification (NCBI taxonomy): domain Eukaryota; kingdom Metazoa; phylum Arthropoda; class Insecta; order Trichoptera; family Odontoceridae; genus Odontocerum; species Odontocerum albicorne. Next base: position 41,231,431 of record OX463849.1, read on the forward strand.
TATATTTATAATTATTGAAATATCTATGTCTATGTATACATCACTATCCTTTCTTTCTTTGTATTCATATTTATCAACGCTCGTGACATATAAAAATATAAGTATATTATTATGTAACCTATATGTATCTATAACCTTAATGTATGTACCAAACTCTATCCCTCCTCTCTATACAAACATTTTTCTAACACCACCACCAAACAATCCAAAATTAATTACCCAAAGTCCGTTCATACAAAACCGATGAAGGAGTAAGGTGTCCGACAATCGGACCGACACTCCGAGAAAATCATTAACTTGGAGCATCAGATACCAGCGTCTCACCAACTAGGCAAAGGTGGTCGTTATCCCAATCATTCAACTTTGGTCAAAGTTTTTCAATATCTAACGAATTAAAAATAACCAAAAAACGTTTTCAAATTATTGATTTTACTAAAAGTTTGTGAGTTTTTTTTACTATTCGTTCAAAATGCAAACTCTTTATATTGATTTTGTTTTATTTTACAACAATAGCACTCGGCAATTTCTTTAGTAAAGCAAACCAGCACTGGTTAACCGCTAGAGGAACCTTCACCGTGATGCTGTAATAATGTATAATTATTTCTTCATCCACAGCAGACGGCGTCATGCAAGAGATTCCCTTCGGGAGTTCATGAGTATTTATTTGTATTTTGTGGCACATGAGAGCAATCTGAAGGACTCCCCTTCAAGTCCACGCCGACTTCTCTAAGTTGATGGAAGTCGGTTGTAATTTCTTCATGGTTCTATAATTTCGCAGTCACTTATATTTCAATTGAATTTTATCCTCGGTTTGAATAACACATCTCGGATTTAAGGAAATAATATATTGAAATATTTAATTCAAGATCACTGTTAAATACATTGTGAAAATAGAGAATTTATTTTTTTGTACTTTTTTATTATGAAAGTGAAAAAAAATGGTTGAATAGTTAATGTATAATATTGAAAAATAGACAATATATTTCATTGTAGAATTCTTTTTTTAGGAGGACCTGCTAATCCACGGAGACAGTGTGTACGATATTATAGACAAACAGGACCACCAGGGAGTGCAGGCAGAACTGTGTCGCACACCTGCTGATGGCGAAGACAGGATCTTTCTCTGCAGGATGAACGTGTCCAGGAATGCCAGAAGACAAATGAGATTCGGAGATCAGAAGGTAGGTCAACTTCAATCGACTTATGTTTTTAAATTTAAAGTTTAACAAGCTATGTATTGGGTATTTGTTGTTTGAAATTTTATTCCTTCAACACTTCCCATATTTCGAAAAGTACTCGTATCTTGACCATTTTTGCCGATATTGACCCACTTTTCCAAACATCCCCATTATTTTAAATTCTTTCAGCCGACGTTCATCTACAAATCAGGAATATTTAAGGTTTCTCAATCTTGAATTTCGTATTACTTTTTAATTTAATATGATTCATGTACGACGTTTTTAATTAAGAAATGCACTTATACTTTTTATTTTTGATGTACTCACGCGATATATATTTTCTCTTTTATATATAAACGAATAACCGTTTTGATAATGAGCTCAGATTTTGATATATACGATATATTTTTTTTCTATTTTTGTTACGTGATATGTTTTGCTATGTGATATGTTTTGCTATGTGATATGTTTTGCCATGTGATATGTTTTGTTACGTGATATGTTTTGTTACGTGATATGTTTTGGTATGTGATATGTTTTGTTATGTGATATGTTTTGTTATGTGATATGTTTTGTTATGTGATATGTTTTGGTTTTTTATGTGATATGTTTTGTTATGTGACATGTTTTGTTTTGTGATATGTTTTATTATGTGATATGTTTTGTTACGTGATATGTTTTGTTACGTGATATGTTTTGTTACGTGATATGTTTTGTTATGTGATATGTTTTGTTACGTGATATGTTTTTTATGTGATATGTTTTATGTGATATGTTTTGTTATGTGATATGTTTTGTTATGTGATATGTCTTGTTACGTGAAGTTTATTTGATTTGAGTTTTGTTTTTATTTTGAATTATTATTTTTGGTTGTTTGTATCCAAATTAATAAAAACAATAATTTATGGATCTCATTGATTCAGCATATTTTGACGCAACTTTTTATATTTATTTACTGTCACGAATACACCATAGGATAACAGTATATGTTTTTCATTGGTAGCGTATCAATGTAATTTGATATAGTCATATATTGGTCAATCAATCCATTATATAAAAACACGTGTTTTTTTTTATAATTAATTTAAATTGAAGATCGAAGGTTTCGGAATGAATGTAGGTACTACTAAATTTATCATGAGGAACTAACATACTTGAACGGAAAAAAAAACAAATTGTTTATTTATTTACAAAATAAAACTTTATACAGCAAAATGTTAAAATGTTCCTTACGTCACTTGAACCGGTTGACTGCCCCGGATTGGTTTTACGGAGGGTTTGTGTAGTGAGCTTGTCGTAGATGATATCTCAGAGTATACTGCATGAATAAGTATACAACAATTCTGCGAAAGGTGAACGTTATATATTGGTGAGGGTGGCCTCGAGAAGAGCTCCTTGTTAAACCTTAATTAAAAGAGAAAACCCAGCAATCCACCGACACCTTGGTTTGAGCTTCTGATAAGTGAAAAGACATTTTCATTCAAATTCTAACGATACTAAATTATGGAAATGTTACTCCTGTCAATGTGATAAGGGTAATCAAATAATAAATAGTTAACATTTTACTATTTACTTAAAACTTTTAATGATTTTAAAATGTATATCATTCAAATATAAGCATTTGTAATTATTAATGAAAAACATTATTTTTGTGTTATTTATAGTTAAGGCATTAACATTGTGGAGGTTTAAAAACATTGTGATATGTTTTATCAAACACACTTTATGTAACGAGGAGTCTTGTTTGTGCTCCCCTCATGATGAGGAGCAAACCTAGAAACTGGTAGGGTTATACCGTTACAGAAAGTGGAATAAACAGTGTTTGATAAAAACAAATTATAGTTTTTTTTTTATAAATTTTAATAATAGAAATTATCATATTTTCTGTATAGAATATTTACACTCAAATTTCTGAAAAAAATATTTGTCTTTATTATTGAAAACAAAAATACAACCTCCATGGCTTAGTTGTTTCGACACCTATTTTCTGACCTGAGGGTTACGACTTCAATTCCCGTAAGTAGCCAATATTATTAAAAACTGATTCCAGTATGCTATTCTCTTAAGGCCTCTTAAATATTTTTATTTGGTTGAAAGAATTTATCACGTGAAAAAAACCATCAGGTGGAACTGTAAGAGTTTGATAAAAAAAACATATTACGGTTCACATATTTGAAATTCGAAAATATTTGATACTCTGTACGATAATATACCACAGACATTGTAACGTTATATGATGCAATATGTTAATTTAGATTCATACATAAAATTTTATATTCATATATTTTTAAAGATACGTTGAAATATAAAATACGAATATTATTAAATTACTTTATCTTTCGTATCTGATATTCATAAAGAAAAAAAGTTAATATATATTACTCCCAAAATAACATTTGTTCTCAATATTTCAAAAATATTTTGTCCCCACCAGTATTTTAACATAAATCTCGTTTTTATATGACATAATTTTTTTAAATATAAATATTTACCACATTTGAACAACTCTGCTCTCGTTGCACCCATGTTTTTGACCTTTTCAATTAAGACGTTATATCCACCCGCTGACAAAAGTACAGAACAGAGGCAGTTCGAACAGAAACAGTTTCTACCAAAGTGACTGATGATCAGCAACCGAAAGGTCCCAGAGGTTGCCGAGACAAACGAGAAGAGAGGCACCGTGATTTATGCTGATATTCCCTTGTGTCATTGTTAGTGGACGGAATGAAGACTTCAATTATGCAAATAAGTCGAGGCGTGAAACACAACAGTCCCAAGAACGGAGGTGGAGAAAGTATAACAAGATGAAGACTAGAAACTAACTGATATTGGAAGGCTTCGAATGATTTGAACACCATTATTGCCTCACCGTAGTTACGATTGAACCATGTTGTACCAATTATTGAAAATGTTATTTCTAGAGCAGATGTAGGAAGTTGTGATGTTATTTTATTTGTTAATAATAATTATTGGAATCAATAATTTGGTAATTTATTTTTTATATAAAAGTTAAATAATTATATTTTCTTGAATCTGAAAGTAAACACAAAAAATTATATTTAAAATATTTGTTAATATTTTTTCATCTAAAATATTTTCAAAATTCAACAAAAATCATTTTCAACTGGTACGTAACTATTTAGAAAAAAAAATATAAATTCCACTCCTTTTTTTGTAAGTCATAAAAAATGTACATTGTAGATTAATCAGATTGATTGTATTCTTATTTAATTTTTATTCTCTTGTTATTATAAACTAATATTTCAAAAGTTAAGCATGTTGTATAAATATGATTTTAAAGAAGTTAAAAATATTGTGACTAAAAATTTATTGAAAAATAGTATTTTGGGCATATATAATTAATATTACTTTTCCTGTTCTTAGCTCTCATTTATATGGACAAAGTAAGTATTAATTTTTTTCCTTTTTTTTGACTTGAATAAATCCAGCATCTGTATTTCTTTAACAATAATCTTACGAAAAGATTTGTAAGTATTATAATACGAGGGGGGATCAAATATAAACGAGACTTGTTTTAGAGCGCGTAATTTTAAACGGAGCGCGCGACCGCCTCGAGGAGTGTTGGTTGGGGATATTAGGAATAGCAAGAGCGGTCGGCTGGCCTCGGCAGATTCCGTCATTAGTATGGGACACGATGTCTGAGAAAGAAGTGCACCCGTCGATTGCACAACGCATAATTAACAAGTTTCTCGCTTGTGAGGATGTAAAACCTACCGAAATTCTGCGGAGACTGATGGCATAGTTCGGGAATTAATTACTGTCAAAGCCCCGTGTGTTTGCTTAGCATAAGGAGTTCATGAAAGGCCGTGAAGAGGATGGAAACGAGAGTCATGATCGTCGCCTACGGACGATTATTACCGAACAGAACATTAACGCCATTCGTGATCTTCTGGAAGGCGACAGACGTTTGACGGTTTCCGATATTTGTTTTGAGATAGGAATACGTTATGAGAGCACTCAACTCATAATCACAAAGAACCTAGGATTCCGTAAGGTGTCTGCTCGATGGTTGCCACGTATTTTGACTACAGAACAAAATTTGGCACGTTTGCACGTCTGTGAGTGGCTCTTGGCGTAGGTTGCACAATAATGGAACGCATTTTTGAGTCGCATCGTTACCTGCAATGAAACTTGGGTACATCACTACACGCCTGAGTCGAAACAAGCCAGCATGGAGTGGAGAAAGAAGGATGAGGCAGCTCCTATGAAAGCCAAGACTTGGCTGTCAGCTGGAAAGGTGCTTGCGACTGTTTTGTGGGACCGAAGCGACATTTTGCACGATCGTCGCACCATCAATGCGACGTACTAACATACTGCAAGCTTTTGAGTGAAGTTAAACTTGCGTTTCGATGCAAAAGACGCACCAACCGATACGAGAAGTGATTCTTCTCCATGAAAACGTGAGGCTCCATATTGCAACTGTAACATGCAAACAATTAGAGAAAATAAGTTGGACCCGACTGGAACATCATCCCTATAGTATAGCCCTGATCTATCGTCCTGCGATTTGCAACTCCACTCCACTCTTTTGGCTACTGAAAAAAGCTCTGGGAAGCCAACGATTCAACGATCACGATGGAGTAGAGGGGTTTGTGCGCAATTCGCTGCTGACACAACCCACTTTTTTACAATGACGGATAAAAAAACTACCGATCCACTGGAGAAAATGCATTTCCAAAGCAGGAGATTATGTAGAAAAATTGTATATACTTGGTCTTTTTCTTTCTGCAAGTAAAAAAATAATACAAAAATGTCTAGTGTATATTTAATCCACCCTCGTAGTTTTTACATATTGTATATTTAACAGATTTAGAAAATCAATAAGATTTTCATATATTTTTTTGCATATTTGTGTGAAAGGAAATGCTTTATCCTTCAGTTTTTATTTTATAAATAACAAACACCGTTAAAAAATGGTACACATATTACTAAAAGAAGCTAATTTCTACTTTTAATTTCAATTTAGTGTAACGCGTGTTATATATTTGTCAAAAAAATATTATTTAGCCATTTTGATAAATACTTAAAAGTATTTTTTTATCGTTCAAATTATACTCGTAATACATACATAAATATTAAAAAAACACAAAAATATATTTCAGAAAATTAGAACAAAAAAATTTATTTGAAATTCATTTCGAAATACGTACCTATTATGTTTTCAACTATCTATACAGAATAGAATATACTCATATCATATACTCGTATATTCTAGATGATTAACCTGTGCTATGTATGGTTACACATTTTTCTTACATTTCTGAACTGCTATAAAACTGTGCTTGAGGCCCGAAATTTATATGTATGCCTTTTCAAAAACAAAAAAGTTCCGCATTGAACACAAACATAATCGTATCTTCTCGACACATCAACTGTCAAAACTATTATCTTCACTCGCAACTATTCTTTATGCAACACTACATCAAGAGATGCGTTAATAACAAATGATTTTATCTTCATAATTTAATTGTTACAGCGCGCCTGTCATTTTATTTACAAAAAATCAAACAATGCGACATGTGTTAGAAAAAAAACCTAAAACTTTCTGTATAATCGATATTAATATGCTATTTAAGAGACTTTCGATTATATGTTGAACATTTTTTTTTATTTGACTTGGTTCAGGAAAATTCAGGACAAAACTTCAATACAAAAATTTAACATGGTGAAAATATTTTCAAAAGAGGCAAAAGGTCGTTTTCAGCCCCGTTAGAACAACATTAACAAAAATAAAAACTTTAGTTTGTAGCTAAAAAACCAAAAAAGAGAATTAAAAAAAGCATTAAGAAGTCTCCCAGAACAAAACGACTTAGGGTACAATATGGTCGCGCTGCATCCATATCTATCTCGTATAAAATATTGCGATTCCAAATCAATGCAAATTTATTCCTTAGCCAGAGGTGGCACAGCATATTGCAAAATACGAAACCCATTTCCAGAGAGAGAATGGACATAAGTAGATTTTCATTAGACTACTCAGTGCATTTTATTGGTTGCTTTTTGATTTTAAATTACATAAGACAAAATAACTGAGCATTTAAATTAATTTTCAAATATAAATGATGGCGCAATTAAAGAGAATCTTATTTATGGTGAAATGGGAAATAATTATTGTGACAAGTTGATACAAACTGGTAATACCGTTGATTAAATCTAATATGCGTTGAAAATTAATTGAAATTCAATTTATTCGTAATCTCTGTATGTGTTACGCCTCCTCATTTTTACTTCATTTCTTTAAAAAAAGGTGACATTTTCATTTCATCGAAAAACTATTCTGAATTAATTTTCTTGATTTTGTTTAAATAAATGAAATTCTTTATTGAAATTTAATATAAACAATGTAAACATTCGAGTGATTTTATATTAGGCCTTAAAATATGCAGTGCCTTAAAATTACTTTGTTGTGTAACATAACGTAACAGGAAGAACCTTTCATAGGTTTTCAAAATACTTTTTATACTAAAAAAATAACCTATATTTTCATTTGCCGTTTAAGAGATTATAATATGAGTTGTTACTTCAGTTAAGTTGAGGTGGTATATGTAGGTTTACTTTTTATTTTGTTTTTTGCCATACGTTTTTTTTTTGTTTTTTAATCTAGATATGTGGGTGTGGGCTGGAAGCCCCCGATACCCTTGCGGTCGGGCTCGCCCAACATTGGTGGGGTGTATCTCGGCTGGGGGAATGTTTGTGGGATAAACCCGGACCTTTTAATGTCTTCTCTCTTGAATGTATTTTTTTGTCAGCTATTTATTTTCTGTGTTTTTTTTTTTCTTCTTATTCTACATGTTCAAGGGTGTGGGATGAGAAACATCTGGTGTCCTCGTGGCTGTGCTCACCCTATATTGGTGGGGTGTATCTTGGCCGGGGGGATGTTATTAGATGAGCCCAGACCTTTTTATAGCTTCTGTTTTTTAATGTATTATCTTTTTAATGTGTTCTTGAAATATATCTAAACGTATTATGTACGAGTACATACTATGTTGCTATCAATAAACCTGTATTTATTTAACGTTTTTAGAAAATATTTTCTTTGTAATAAGAATGGTATTTTAATATAAAATCGTTTTTTATATATGATAAGTTTTCCTACGTGAGATTTTTTTTAAATAACTTTACAATTTATTGATAACAACGCACATATTGATCATCTTTAACCCTTGGTATAATTGTTAGTATTTACGCTACTAAGGAAGCAAGCGCCCCATATTCGATTCATGGCGGATTCCCTTCCTGACTGATTTTACTCTTAAATAATTTTACACCAGAATTAATATTTTCTTCTGTAACCTATATCTGCTTATCAAACATTCTTGACTGACTTACAAAAAAAGACTTGTAATAGATTAAAACCTATCGATTAGCTTGAAAGTTAAATCTCTTTGCCGTTGAAAGTTTATCAAACAGAACTCGAGTATTTTTTAATAAGATTTTAAGTTAAATCATTAAAAGCTTTTGAGTAATGGAATATGCATCGCCTTTGCCTTTCAATACATCTTGAAAAATATATTGCCTATGAGGATAATCTGAGTATCCCTTTATTTAAATATCGTATCACTTTATGTCCTTTTTTCTCTGCATTCCGAGAATTGTGAATATCTTACAGCTTTATCCGTCCTCAATGATCTCTAGGCGCACAAGAGAATGCCGTTTCAACACAAGCCTCCATTTGCATAAATATGAGAAGGACTAACTTGCATGAGAAAATACTCCACCTGAGACAATCCATAGTGATTTACAGTTATACACGGGTATTTTTGCAAGTTTAATTTATGCTTATGTGCTAATATTCATGTAAAATTTCGTCATATTGAAAATCTTGCATAAACAATTAATTCATATAAATTCTCACTTCAAATATTGTAGAAATTGTAATGGATTTTCCGAAAAGTTGTTTCTGTATTTTTAGTTCAAAATTAAACGCAAAATTACACTAAATGCTCGTGGATAGTGGTCTTCGATATTTTTAGTATCTTCACAATATATCGTGTTGTAAAACGTTGGCTATTGTCGATCAAAGTCTTGATTTCGATTGTCGATCAAATCAATCGACGGTAACCGTCGGCGGCCTTAGTCTAACAGTTAACGTTCATGATAAGGAAGTGGGCGCCCAAAGTTCGATTCCTTGCGAATTCATATCCAGCGTGGTTTTACTCTTTGTCCATTTTACATCTGAATTTTACTTGTTCTGTGGTTTATATGATAGATAAATGAACGACGTCTTGATAGTAATATTGGTGACCCTCAATCTCCCCTATTCTGTTGAGCTAAACAGAAAACGCTCTTGAGGTGATCGTAATGATCCTGAAACATAAGTTGAGATATAAAATATTGCCTCATTCGCCTTACTTACTCGATCTATCCCCAACCGTTTTTCACTTTTTCACGCACGTCGACAGCGACTTACGACAGAAAAAATCAATACCAGAGAAGCAACAGAGAATGCCTTGCTTGGATTGTAATCTGCCTGAGTTTTATCAATAGGCATAAATAAACTTGTAAGCTGTTGGCAAAAATATGTAAAATTTAAAGATTCTCCCTTTGATTAATAAAGTTTATTCATTCTGAAATTACGTTTAAATAAATTTGAAGGTAAACATCAGCCAGTGTTTTCGAAACAATCTTATTTCACTGTTTTTACTAAAAAAATGAATATACTTAAAAATACACATCTCCAAAATATACTCACAAAAAATCAATACATAAATAATATGAAATTAATGATACCTCAAAAAATATTTTTCAAATTTGAATACGAGTATTTTGCAATTCGCATGCCATAATATCTCAATTTATTTAAAAATTAAATTGATTAGAAATATCAAATTGTGATGACCTGGAATTTAAGTATGTGTAAAGATGTGAAAGTTTAAATGTTTTAGCTATGTATTTTAGTATTTAAGACAAATATAATACATTGATTAAGAAAAAAACCACTTCGACACAGGCTTTCTTAGTGGATTGACACAAATCGATATTTTTGCATCGTTTTGTGTATGTAACATACTCTAAAACGATTTAAATTGTAAATGTTGTTTTGTATTACATTTTCGTTGTATACTGGCGAGCTTATTGCAATGTGAAAATTTCTTTCAACCAACCACAAAGATGTTAAAGAAGCCTTAAGTGAAAACCAGACTGGAATCCCTTGTAAAAAATATGGGTTCCAGCGGGGTTTGAACCCGCAACACCCGGGCTGGAAGACAGGCGTCTTACCAACTAGGCCACGGAATTCGTCTTGTTGTATAGTGGATTGTAAAGAAAGTGCACAATAACGTTAATATTCTAATTTATTTTATATTGAAATTCTTTTTTTGTAGTTTTTTATATTAAAAAAAATTTGGTTTACAAATACCAAGTTAATAAAATAGTTTTATATAGCATATGATAATAAATTTTCTTTAATTGCAGTAAAATAACTCATCATTCAAAAGAATATCAGTCATAAATTCCATTAACAATAATTAGTCACTCATTAGCCTCTTTTTTACTACACAGAAAAATCAATGAGTCACTTTTATAAATAGGTTTTATAAATATAAATTTTATTTCAAATACACTTGTATAGCGCTTTCATATAGAATCACCTCAAACTAAAGAGTGTGTTTTTATTAAATTCGCAACAGCCAACTAACCAATACCGTTCATAAAATTGTTTTGTTTTTTTAATTCGGTAAAGGGATGAAAATAAAGACATCAACAGTGGACAGCACTTTACCACTACTACCAGCTGGTACCTGCTCAAATTCAAAATAATTAACCCAAATAAAATAATGAATCCCCATAAATCTTATAGGACAAATATAGAAAACCTAACCTCGAGGCTTGCTATGGTAGTATCTTATTTGAATTAGCCATCAAGTACTAAACGAAATATAATATTACACTCAAGTTAATATGTAAATATGATATAAGTAAGTATAGTAGTCCATGAACTATCTTAATTCATACTTGAACTCATTATTAACGCTATTAATATAATAAATTAATAGTATTATTATAACTGATTTATATAGCTCTATCTTAAGCAATTACTTTAAGAGTAGGGAAGTAGATTAAAGGATTTATAGATCATTTTTAACTCATAAATATAACTTCGTAAGAGCTATGGTTAATACTAGGTTAACTCCTTGAAATCTTCGAGTCGTGATTTTTCAATTCAAATTTGCAATAAACGTAGTCGTATTATTTTTCTAATTATTTAATATTAGATTATTTTTAACTTCTTACGACTGATACGTGATTGATAGTAAAATAAATTCACGACTGCTTGGTTAACGCGTTGGACTTCTTTATCACTGGTTCAAAATCATCAATGTGCTTTTTCCATCAATCATCAAAAAATATTGTCAACTTTTTCTAGCATGGCCACGACTTTGGACATTTTTATTAGGAAAAAACATTATTAAAAAGTGTTGATTATATCCTAAGATATAATACTTATGTTAAACTCCTACAAAAAGACATTTTCTTTTTCTCAATCAACTTCAATAATGTATTTTCAGTTATGAGTCGTTCCACAAATATCCTTAAAACTGTATTATTGTTTGAACAATTCAATTCGAAACCAAATTTCGGAGCCCACATCAAGTTTTTCACTCAATATTGTGAGTATTGCAGTTATTGTCTTCAAAGTCAGTTATGGTATTCATTCAAGTCTGATTATGAGAACTGATATGGTTTTGAAACTTCAATACATTGAACGTCAAAACTTGCTGGAGCTGACCATGCTAACCATCTCAGCCAGCTGACTTCACTTAATGCCGCCATAGCGAGAACCACCAAGAAAAGAACTTTGACCCATGAACCATCATGTTTTATTTTAGTTTTACTTAATTAAAAAAATAAAGTAATAAAAAAATGCAACTGTTTTAGTTAAATTCGTGGTTTTTTTTAGATTTTCTTCCTTTACATTTTTATTTATATGAAGTGGTAAGACTTTTTCGTTAGAAAGTAAAAACAATTTATGGAAATGGAAAAACTCGAAAAAGAATGATACGTCTCCAATTTTAACTCCATTTTTTATACTCTGGAACGACATAATGATTGCATTCCTTACTAGGTCTGTTTGTCACATTGATGATCTGTCCCGTGATCGGGATCTGCCTACTTTCTATTGGATTACCTTAGTCTCTATTATATCTTAAAACTATACTTCCGTATTTTGGAGGTCTTCCTTTGGGACAACTGCCAATTGGCATTTCATATATGAACTCTTGTGTTATCAATCCTTTATACACGGCATTGCGAGTATCTTTTGCGGTTTCTACGCCATCTCACAATATCTTCTATTTTACACAGTTCTCAGATATATTCATACTTCATCATCCTGTACCTTATGACTGGGCATAGTGACATCCATGATGGGTCTTTACGACTCCTATCCATCCATCTCTGCAATCCGCTGTTCGAAGAGCAGTTGTAAAGGGTAGTTCTGTTGCGTATCTCACTTGGTCAATCCATTGCATTCAGGCTCTTTCTCTTATACGCTATCCTTCCACGCTGCCATTGACCAAAAGTCTCTTCAAACTGTCTCCTTGGCATTTAGCAATGTTACCAAAGAATTGGAGGACTTGTCGTTGGTATAGTGTTGACAAACTGTTGGGGATTATCAGTTTTTGAGAATGAAGACATTTATACATAAATCAATGTTTTTTTTTAAGGTAAAAACTCTTTATATTTTTTTAAAGGTTTTTGAATACAAAATGTAATTTAAATTAACTTTAAAATCCTGCACCATAGAACAAACAGCATAGCCTTGTGAGGCTGTTCTCAGTGCCGGATCTTCCATTCACTAAGGTATCGTATTTTTTCTCATAGTTCACTGTAACCGCGGTGTTACAAATTCCTCCAAGGCTACCTTTTATTGTATGTTCTACCATAGTCCTTATTTGGTAGCAAAACTCTTATTTATTCTTAACCTTTGACGCTTAATTTCGCAACTAAAATAATCTTTATCATTGTATTTTAAAATAGAATAAAACAGGAGTTTTCTATATATAAGTCTTTTTTTCAATTGTCTAGTTTTTTTGAAGACTTCATTCATAAAATTCGTTTTATCCCATGGACAAAAGAATCCCAAGCGAGTTAATGATAGGTCAGTCCATTCATTAAAAACGTTTTTAATGTGGAGATATATTTATCTATATAATCCTGGTAGCTAGTTCACTGAGTAATGACTTGGAGAATTTGTTATATTTATTAAGTTTTTTTCATTCGTATATTACCCTCCAACATAACATTGTCTTACACATATATATATGGTATGGTACATACCAACACGCTATTTCTCTTTTGAGGTAGGCAGACATAAAACAGCATCAGATTCTTCTATCTCGACACACATCCTTCACCTCTTCTACATCCATACACCTTCTCATACAACTTTTACGATTTCTTTCAAAATATCATTAATTTGATCCAATTACATGTGTACTTTATTTGCTCTATCACGCCTTCCACTTACGCTTGGAGTGTATATTTATTTTGTTAGTATATTTTCATTAATTTGTTCTACATGCCTTAATCATCTCAGAGTGTCCTTTTTCATCTAACTCAACACATTAAATTTCATATTCATCTTTAATCACTTAATTCCGTATTCTTTCTCAGTATATGCATTTCTAAAGCATTTTTTCGACTCCTTTTAACATTTTTCTTCATCCATGTTTCCCTCCCATGCATCAAAGTTGATGCTTAAATATTTTTGTGGACTTTCATCTTAGCAGATTTTGATCGATTCCGGTTTAAGAAAAGTATGGTTGGAACAAGTAAATAAATAATATTTTCAAATTCTAAACTCAGAGAAATAGTAAGAGTTGCATGAGATAGTGTATGAGTGTGGAAGAAGCGAAATATGTGTATCGAGATAGGAATATCTGGTGTTCTGTCCTCATTTCCTACCTCCAGTAGAGAAACACCGTAATTATATGTATGTATGTCATTTAAAATAATCTATAACACTGCTTTAAATAGAAAGATTTTAAATAATCTGTTAAAAATGTGATGTTCAAAATAACGTACACACACATATAATTTATTACCTAGAAAAAAAATAGGACTGTTGTTAAGCTTTTTTTTAAATATCACTGTAACAGTCATTTTCTATTCTCAAGTATGCTGCTCAATCATGTAGGTATAAAAAGTATTAATAAAGTACTTAACAACTACTCTTGACGAATAGTGCAGCATTTCAGTGCATTACTTAAAACACTGGTAAAAAGGAGAACCTTATTTTTTTTATATTTTTTTTACCTGGCAAGTTTATTGCCATGTGGCAATCTCTTCCAACCCACCAGAAAGATGTTTTTATAGGTCCTAAGTGTTAACCAGACAGGAATCCTATTTTAAAAAATCTAGTTTCCGGCGGGGATCGAACCCGCAACCTCCGGATCGGCAGACAAGTGTCTTACCACCAGGCCACGGAGGTCGTCACAGAGGACCTTAGTAGTTGGTACGACTATCTTCCAACGATTCCCATTGGTACCCAATTTTAATCTGGCCTCTTTAACATATTTCTAGTTGGTTAATACATATTGTGACATGAAAGTAAATCTGCCACATTGTACTATGAAAAAAAAAAGTGTTATAAAAATAAATTCAATGGATTTTTGTCATAAAGTAAAAAGTATGAATAAGATAAGATTGTGTATTATGAGACGTATGAATGTGGATAAAGTGAAAGTTGTGTGCTTGGATAGAAGAAAAGTTTGGAGATCGGTTGAATCTGTCTACTCAGCAAGTGACGCGGTATGATGACATGTATATAAGTATTTATTTTGTACAAACAATAAAATCCTTCATAAGTTTGTAGGATACCTACCTAAATAAATAAATAAATAAATGATTGTCAAAATAAATAAGTGAATTGTTAAACATAATTAAATTAAATTAATTATTGTTAAAATAGTAAACATACAGGGTCAATGACCGATGAAGTATTCATAGATTGTTACACGCTAAGAACAACAACAATGTTTACTATTTTATAGTATCTGCGATTTGTCTAGCCATCTCCAAATACAAATAAATAAGCTACCGCCAATTCACGCGCTAGAGTAAGACAGAATATGTAGCGCGAACTGGCTCACTCATTTGTATAAAATACCCGCGCGCTGAGAAATAAACATATTAGTATTGTCATTCATTCAACTGTCAAGACTTATTATTTATTTGCCCGCTGTTCACTTTCGCTTTTTTATCCGCATTCCTGAGTCTATATTTATTTGAATACAAATCAAGATCATCACGACGTATCAAGATAAGCAACTCGCTACATTGATGACCCTGAACAAAAAGGAACGCAGAATTCAACTAAAACGAAGATAGCGATGTCGATATCAACATCATCAGCACATCCTAATAGGATACATGCTACATTGGTAACGACCATCGCTATAAGTTTTACAAACAAAAAAATATTAATTTTCTAAAAATACTCTTTGATATTCAACAATATTTTGAAAACCTTTCGATATTTTTAAGGTTTTTTAAAGGTGTTAAAACCTTACTATATAAGTTTTGCAAATAAAAATTAACTGATTTTTAAATATAGATATTGACATTTAACAAAGTTTTTAAACCTTTCGATATTTTTCAACTTTTTTAAAGGTTTCTTTTCTTATATCATGAACTCCTTTAAAACAAATATCCTTCTTAAATCTTAAGTGAATTTATTCTCCTGCATCGAGGGTCCATGAACAACAATAAGAGCAGAAAGTGTCGTGGCTGAGTTTATTTATGAAATGTAAATGGAGCTGATTGTAATAGCGAAACACGCTGCTTCCAGCCTCTGTGCACACTTGTATTGAGATGTATCATTAACATATTGAAATCACTTGTGCCTAATGCATTCATGAATGTGCACCTAAATCTCACAGAGCCTCATGGTGCATTCGTCGAAAGTACCTAACCAACAAGGAAACGTAACATTATGACGCTTAACAATTGTGCTGTGTGCAATAGAAATGCATAAGAAGTTCTAGTCGATTTATTTATATGAATATAATACGTAAATATAATTCTTTATTGAAGTTTTAAGAAAGCTCATTTTTAACTTTTGTATTCTCGCCCATGGATACTTTGCTAACAAATTAAATTATGATCAAATCCCCTAAGTAGAGTCTAATAATAAGGAATATTTATTTAACACTTTCGTGTAAATTTACGAGTGTGTAAGAGATTTATTTATTTAAAACAATTTCTCCAAATCAACCAGCATAAGTTTTATAATTACGATCGGTATCCATGAGGCTTACCAGCCAATCACTCGACTTATCCGATTTCATTTCTCTGTAGTTTAATAGTGGTTATTCATTGTTATTTAATAGTATTTCGAGAATGTTGTGAATATATTGTGACTTTTTAGCAAACAAACTAATAATTACTACCTTGATCAACAAGTTTTAGGAATTTATTCATAAAATCGAAAATACAAGTTTATTAATCAAAATCGATATGGTCACCTTCAAAGTGCTCCCCATCGACTGCAACGCACTTACGACAGCGCTTGATCCAATCCTCGAAACACCGCTGGTACTCAATTTTAGGTATGTCCATCAGAGCCGTCTTCGATTTTTTCATGACATCCTTTCGGGTGATGTAACGCGTTCCGCGAAGCGGTTTTTTAAGTCGGTTGAACAGGAAAAAGTCGCAGGGAGCCAGATCTGGTGCATTTGAAGGATGCTGGATAGTAATCGTGTTGTTTTTGGTCAAAAACTCATGGAAATCATGTATTTTGCGATTTCAACGCGGTCCTTTTTTTGCATGAAATTGAGGTATTTCGGCACCAGTTTTGCAGCGACACGTCTGAGGCCCAAATCACTAACCAAAATGTCTTGAGCGGATCCATAAGCGATGTTCAAATCCTCTGCCAGCTCTCTTATGGTTAATTTGCGGTTTTCGGCCAACATTTCTTTGATTTTATCGATATTTTCATCGGTTTTCGACTGCCACTGCGTTTGTCATTCTCGACCGACTCACGACCACTTCTAAAGCGTTCGTGCCACCGAAAAATACTATTCCAACATTTCCAAGGTCTGTGGACCGTTAAATCCGTTTTTCACACAAAATTTAATGCAAACTCGTTGATGCACAGTTGATGCCATTTTCAAACTTGTAAAAAATCGAAAACACGCACAAAGGTAGAAAAACTCAGTACAGCGTAACTTTTACAAATGTCAAGCTATGACGCTGAAATTTGGAGGGAAGTGTCAATGATGTGATAACCTAACAAAAAAAAAAAAGAAATTCAATCGAGTGACTGACAGCGCCACATGGTGGCCGGTCCTAAAACTGTTTGATCATGGTAGTATGTCATATACCTTTTACGCACGAAAATACTCAGTTTGTTTTGACTATTGTTTTTAGATCTATAGAACTATAAACACCGAATTAAAATGCTTATGTTTACACATCCATGAATGTTTAAATTTTTTTATGTATATTTTTTGTCTGTAGAACAGTTTTTTTGTTAAAATTTCTTCTAATCAACTAACTTTTGTTCTTGTAATAATTAGCCTTCAGCATTAATAACATTGTCGAGAGATAATAATGAAGAAAATAAATATATCAAATTAAAATGACAACAAAACTTATTTATTTAACAATTCCTCATACAATCTGGTGTATGTATGGCCAGGGGGCAAAATCTTCCAACAAACCAGATAAAAATAAATAATAAAAGTAATATAATCGAAAAAAAAATCTCAAATCATGATCCTGTTAAAATTCATAAACAATATATCATATGTTACATAGTAAAAATAAAAGTGAGAAGAAAGAGGAAAGATAAATTAGAAATGAAACACTACATTCCTGACTCTGTAAGTAATATTACGTGTTTCTATGTAACAGCTTATTACAAATAAAGAAAATAATATGGAGTCATTTTGAATAAAAAACGCTGTTTTAAATTTTCATAAACTTAATATTTGGAGAAATCTGCAGTGAAGCAATACAATATCTAACTTACTTCCCAAATGCAATATTTAGCCTACAGGGAAAGTTTAATACGATTCTTTAAAATTATAAACTATAAATTGAGAAGCTTAAATCAATTTATAGTATGTTAATAAAAAATACAAATTAAAATGCGCCCTGGTTACAAGCTGATGGGGTGGATTTTTGATAACATACTCGTATAACCTGGATCGGGGTTGAGAACTATTGTATAATACACTGAATCTCTTAATCTCGTATTTGTTGATTAAGGTTCCTTGATACTTAAACATTTACGAGTATATGTCAATAGCTAAGACTTTCAACTTGATAAAAACTTGTATTTTGTGAGATATTACTTTAATATATACCACTGTTTCGGAACACTTGACCAGGAAATAAATTATTTTAGTTTAAGAGGAACTAGAAATTTAAATCTAAGCCTCTAACCCAAGGCACCGACAGATGAACGTAGAGAGTTAAATGTACGGATAAGTCTCTAACACTTGTTTGTTCGAGCAGAATTTTATAAGCAGAATTAAAATAAGATTTTCAGATGTTTGGTCAAGTTGAGAAAATTTGTTGTGAAATATTCACAACACTGATAAATTAGTTAGAAATGGAAGAAGATAAAAGAGGAAACTCGTGGAAAGAAGATAGTAGGAGAAATGAGGAAGTATGACAGATGAAAATATATGTATTACAACATACATGGATACGGAAGAGCTTAAAAATGTACAGCTGAATGTAATGGCGTAGACGAATGTCCTCTCTGACTAACATTTAAGGAGCATTGCTTGAAAGGAAGAATATCATTAAAACAAAAGGTAACTCATATTGATTTTCAAGCAGTGTTTCCCAAAATGTCAACATGTCCGTACCCCTTTTGAGACATTTAAAATTTAATTGCTGAATTTTTTGTTTAAAATAAATTAAAGATTAAGTATGTTCCTCTTCTTTCATATAAAATAACATACTCGAATTGGTAGCTCGGACATATATAACAGAGCGTGAACAGGAGATAAACATTGCAACCACCCCCAGTAATCAAACCATCGGGCTTACTGGAGTAGGCATGACACTCGCGGTTATTCATTGAATTTCTTAACGTCTTTTACTTCTTATTCTTATAATTCTTAACACTTCCACTCAGCACATGCAAGTATTGTTACCAAATTAACAATATCTTTGACTAGGGCCCCTTTTTTATTTTTTTTCAATAACCTTTTCAACAAAAATTTAATGTTTTTGTATATTTTCAAAAATTCAGAAATAAATAATATAACACATGCAAATATAAATGTGTACTCACAAATAAAACTGTTCTATTATTTTATATTATACAACAGATAAAAAAATATTTTTACAAGAAAAGTTCGTACCACTTCAAATCTTTATGGTTCCACCACAGGCGCACGAACCAAAGTCAGGGAAATACTGTTTTATAATAAAAGGTCAAAATACTTATTTTAAAAATAAATTATGACATTACGAAGTTATTGTGTATAAATGAGAAATATTTTTATGAACAAAATGGTTAATTTATGATAGACTGAAGCATATAATATTTTGACATGAGATTAGCTAAAGATTGGAACAATTTCAAGGATAGGTATTAAATATTTAATGTGGCTGATCCAGCATTCGATAAGAAATGTTAAAGTATGTGGCTCAAGACCTTTTTGTACGCCAAACTCCTAACTATTTCTTACTAAACAGATTGAGAAATATATTTTGTAACGTATCTACAACATTCACCAAAAAAAAAAAACGTATGGTAAAACCAAAAACAATCACACATATGTTATCCATTTTGAAACCTAACAGAGCGGACAGATTTTCAAACCTTTTTATCCAGGTTTCAAATTTTTTTTTATCCAAGAGTCATCAAATGTGCACCATATTTAATAACGTTCAAGAGATAATTTTAAAAATAATAAACTATTCAGAAAAATAATTTATTCTAATTTTATTTTATTTACCTTCCTTACCATATACTTGAACGAATCACTTTTATCTAGTGATTTTATCTAATGCAATTATTATATTGTATTACACTTTTGTTGTATACAGTACAATCTGCCATGTGACAATAACTTCCAACCAACAAAAAAGTTGTTGAAAAGGCCTTAAGTGAACACCAGACTGGAATCTTTTTTTTTAATTTTAACTCTGACTTGCAACGGGAATCGAACCCGCAACCTCCGTGTTGGGAAACAAGCGTCTTTCTAACAAGGCCACGGAAGTCGTCAATTATTGTAAAAAAACATCTAAAAATCCTTTAATTTATTGTAATATTTTCTTTAAATCCGTCATTCATTCCAATAACTTGACACATCAAAAATATAGGGGATAGTCGGAAAAATTGCTTCATTATAAGTCCATCATATGAACCATGAATAATCATGTACACAAAAAGATAAAATATAAAAATGCATACATCTCGTCTTATGTAATCATCTGTTTCTCATATGACTTAACATGGAATAACAATGTATGATAAAATAAAAATTAAGTGATTAGTTATCAATGTGAATTAAGGCTGATTGATGTGTTGAATAACACGAAGAAGAGAACTCAGAGAAATGTTTGGGGCATAGAAGAAATGAACGAAGAAAGATAAGGACAACAAACATACAGTGAAATATAAGTGGAAGGTGTGGTGGAGGAAGACCACAGAAAGTATAATTGGATCAAGTGAATGATACTAAGAAATAATTCAAAGTAAGAAGTAACTGAATTTGTTGACGCCGTATGAGAAGGTGTGTGGATGTGAAAGAGGTGAAATGTGTGTTTAGATGGAAAAATCTAGCGCTTTACACTCTCTACTCACCCCAGCAGGGAAGCGGCGTTTTGATATGTATGTATTTTGTTTCCACAAATAGATCACTGCTACAGAGCGCATGTTACAGTGGAGATAAAAATGGTACAGAAACATTTGGTATGATAAATAATCATACTTTTTTACAAATTATGATACACTCGTAATAAATGGAGTAGTATTATTTAGGAGACAGACTCCTTAAATATACTTTTTATATATTTTTTGGTTACTATCAGGAATCGAACCCGAAATAATCGTCTTAACAGCTGGGCCAAGGAGTTCTCCATTTATCGTTTGCTTGTCGAGAGACATGGTCTAATGTATTCACAGTGAACAAACAAGCAGATGCCTCAGGTTCGATTACTGGCGGATTCATTACAAGACTGGTTTTATTTTAAGACTATTTTACATCTGAATATATATGTTTTTCTTTAGCTTATGTGCTGCATATCGTACAATATAAACCGAGGAAAGGTAGACCGAGGAAAACGTGGCTGGATGAAATACATCAAACAGAATGTGAAATAAAGTAAATTGAGAAATATGGCTAATAGAAAATTGTGTATGACGAGATGAATGATTGTGGAGGAGGTAAAAGTGATGTGTTTGGATAGAAAAGTTTGCATATCTGTTTTCTCTGCATACCTCGCAAGGGGAACGGTGGGATGATAATTATGTTTTATAATATAAAATAAAGCTCAAACACATCAAACAGAATTTGAAATAAAGTAAATTGAGAAATATGGATAATAGAAAATTGTGTATGCCGAGATGAATGATTGTGGAGGAGGTAAAAATTATGTGTTTGGATAGAAAAGTTTGCATATCTGTTTTCTCTGCCTACCTCGCAAGGGGAACGGTGTGATGATAAATATGTTTTATAATATAAAATAAAGCTCAAACACATCAAACAGAATTTGAATTAAAGTAAATTGAGAAATATGGATAATAGAAAATTGTGTATGACGAGATGAATGATTGTGGAGGAGGTAAAAGTGATGTGTTTGGATAGAAAAGTTTGCATATCTGTTTTCTCTGCATACCTCGCAAGGGGAACGGTGGGATGATAATTATGTTTTATAATATAAAATAAAGCAATTGCAAATAAACGTAAAATAAAAACAAAAGCAAAGTACTTAACAACATGTACGGCAATTTTTTATCGCATCGTGATAATACCGACCTGCATCCTCCAAGACTCGCCTTGCAGCGCCGTGTAGCAGGCAGCATCTTGCATCGTGTGCAATATGGACCAACCAGCACGGAGACTGATGCATTATTCATGGCAGATGATGCTGGGCTGCCTCTGCAGAGCGGACGTCCCCGAGCCATTGTTTCTTTGGTATTTTTATCTGCCACCAGAAACGAGAGTCATCAATTATAATCTGTGTGTATGGCAACAAACGATTCACTGTGTACGATGGTTTATGCGAAATATATAATAGTATACATACCTACTCGCTTTACGAAGAATCTGTTGTTTATGTTTATTCATTTTCAGAACAATAAACCTAACAATATATATTTAAGATTATCAGTCGTAATTTGTTTTTAATATATTTAATAAAAGGAAAATTAAAACCTTTTATGTTATTAATTAAAAAATTTAAGTATATAATGAAACAAAATTTCAAAGAAATCTTCACTTGTTTGAGTGTCACGCACGAATTGGTTTCAAAGTTTGTTTTTTCGTATTCAAGTCTCGAAATCGGATATCTTTATTGTATGATATCTTTCAAATCTTTGTCTGAGAGGTGTTCCTTTAGAGAGAAGTAAAGCTTTATTATTATTTTATTATTATTTTTATTATTCATCTAAATAAATTAGTGATTCCAACAGGGTGTGGTATTATGATAGAGCTTTTGCCATTTCTGATCCTGTGGCGGGAAATGGTCTAACTCTTAGTGTTAGAAATATGGGTTGCGTGTCCGATTTAGGAAGCACTTAAAGACGATTCATTTTAAGCGATTTCATCACAATTATTGAAATAATTTTAAATAGAATGAGTATAGTTAAACTGTCATTTATGAAGTGAATATAAAGTAATTTAAAGTTTCTTTCAGATATAACCAACATTTTTTTTAAAAATCAGTTATCCTCGAACATTTTCCATTTTTCAGTGCGTAACGACTTCCGTGGCCTAGTTGATAAGACGTCTGCTTTTAGTTCCGGAGGTTACGAGTTTGATTCTTGTTGGCACCCAATTTTTCAAAAAGGGTTCCAGACTAGTTTTCACTTAAGACACCTTTAACATTTTTCTGTTAAATTGGAAGGACGGCGCCACTTGGCAATAAATACGCTAGGTTTTACTGTAGACAACCAAATTGTCATAATAAAAAAAATTTAAGGCATTATTTAACCCAGCGCATCGACATACCTTACCTCCAATGTCTACACAAGTCTTTAAAAGCTCAATTCACCATTTGTGACAATCTGTTTATTGCATTTTCTTTCCAACAGTTCCTCTCGCTAACTAAATTATTCTAGTAGATCATTGTCAACACACTTGTCATTAAAATAAGTTAAATAAAAATTTAACTCAGACTTAGCACATACTTTAAAAAAGACATTTAATTATTTTATCTGAAGGCTTAAATAGGGTTCGATTGTGGAGCTAGCTCTTACTAACAAATGTGTGTAAGTCGAACGTAAGCTTTCGTAATCTGGAGCGAAGACATGACGGTTATTTCATAAGATTCACGGTGATCTATTGTTCTCGGCTAATGATGTATCTCTCTATTCTGATGATGATGATAAAGGCGAGACGTCGTTGACGCGGAATGGGATCAGAGGCTAATATTAAATCTATGACGGTATTTAGGTGCGTTACTTGAAAATTATATTGCATCTTGATATGCGGCGGTTTTGCAATATTTCTCGTTTGATATAATATTTCTCAGGCGTATTGGTTCAAGACATCAAACTAAAAGGCTTCCAAGAACTCTTGGTTCTAAGAAAATGGAAACAGGCTCAATTGTTTTATGATGATCATGAGATCGATAAATAAATGGAGATGTTATTTGCTTTATTCATTACTCTTTTATTTATTTTGTTCGCTATTAAATTTTTTTGCAACGACTCAAGTTTTCAACTACAGATTTTTTTATTGTGGTAATCAGTGACATAAAAATTCTAAAAACACACTTTGAACGCAGATATACTTTCTTCCGAATAAATATTTGATTCATAATTGTTCACAAATATTAGTGAAAAATTATCATTTGAAAATTTACCCATATGTTTTACGAAAAAAATCAATATTTAAGAGAAGATTACAAATATAATGGATTCATTTTCTGGGTTTGTTTTTTATATAATTATATTACTTTGATGAAAATTTATTATGGTAGTTTTGTGATATTTAAGTCCAATTTTAATATTTGATGTAACAAAATTAAATACGTTATATATTTTCTACAAATATCTGGCATTCTGAAAAGCAAATTTTAAAAGATTGTATTTTATTCAAATAAAATGTGACATTTTTTCCTCCCAAAATATTACTCCGTAACGACGTAAGTATAACAAATTATTTGCACAACATATAAACGTTCATATAATATATACAACTTGCAAGAATGAAGTGAAAAAGTTGTTCTGATTGGGATGAATTCAGTAAATTACATTGGGTTGCTTTGTTATTGTAAGAGCCGAAAAAATGCTGTAGAAAAGCATGCACTTAGAATAATATACGGAGGGACAGTGTATTACGATACACGAAATGAAGTTATTAGGGATGAATGTGAACTTAAGGCTGATATATTAAGTAAGATGAAGAAGGGCACTTTGAGTTGGTTTGGGCACTTGGAACGAATGCATGAAGAAAGACCGACAAAACAAATATACAATATGAATATAAGTGGAAGACGTGGTAGAGAAATAACAAGGAAAGTATAAAGTAAATGATATTTTGAAAGAAGGAAAAGCCAGAGGTAAAAGAAATCGTAGGAGCTGTATGAAAATCTGTATTATGTGAAAGAAGCGAAATATGTGTGTGGAGATAGGAAAACCTGGCGTTATGTCTTCTCTGCCTATCCCAGCAAATAGACAGTTTGACAGTATATATTTTGTTGTGTTTGGTTCATCTCATATTTTTTTTTCTATAATGTAACACTACTTTCTGGTCAATTTTGAATTTTATTTATTATTTGTATCAATAAGTCTCCTTTGACTTAAAATGAAATAAAAATATAGGCCTCTTAGATCAAGAATAGATAATGTAATAGTTACGATAATAATCGATTTAAAAATAAAATTATAAAAATCTTGAAGATAACATGAAAAAATAAACAAAATATATTAATATTTTTAATCTTAGTGAATATTGTCGTAAATATTTCAACAAAATCTTGTTTAAAGATATTTTTAGACTCCACAAAGTATCTGACGGCTTATACCTAATTCTGCCAAATAACTGCAACCAATGACAATTTTCAGAAAACCATTTGACAACTTTAACTAAAGAATTTTTAAGTCAGATTTACTCACTTAATCGATTTCCTCTTGAACTGTAGAATTTTTTTTTCATTACGGCAAAAAGGGAAATTATCGTTAAGGAGACACTACCTCTTTAGCTACGCACCTGTTTCCTGAATTGAGATATCTCAATCTATTTTCAAACGTCTCATTTATTTATCCAAGACGCTTGTCATCACATTAAGCATTGTGAAAGAACCAAAGAAGATTAAGTGCTTTAGAGTTGCCACAAAAAAACGCTAAGAGTTATACGAGAGAAGAATTTTCATTGTGGGTACCGTTTGTAATGTGGCTGGCGAGTGAACAATCGCCATCAAGGTCCATTGTGATCATTATTATCATTTGGTACAAGTACTTAGTGATTTCAAAAATATTTTGATGGAAAAATATTTAAGGCTGATGATGCAAGAATAATAATTCACAATTTATGTCATCATTTTTTTTGTTTCAAAAGATACAAACATTAGTTTATTATACAAGTTTATAATGATGTTCTTCTTTCTATAATATTTTCATTTTAACAGTACGTTGTAAATTTTATATTACATTTTCATTGTACATAACGTTGTTTCTAACCAGAAAGGTTTTAAACAAATATTATGTGAAACCAGACAGGAATCATTTTTGAAAAAAATCTGGTTACCAAGAAGAATTGAACCCAAAATCCCCGGATGTTTTACTAACCAGGTTACGGAAATCATCCGTCAATTTAATTTACACATTCATCGTTTCATTGTATTGTAGTTCGCTTCTGTTTTTTACAGTACAGTCTAGATCTTATGTGAGAAATCAGCCTAGGGTATTTTTTGTAGGTCTCGTTGAAGATTTGAACCCCAAACGCCCGGGGCGGAAGTCAAACGTTATACTAATAAGATAACGGAGGTCGTTATACGAATATATAAGTTTTAAGCTACAATAGATTGAATCAAATACAGTTGAATAAAAGCCAATTTTTGGTTACTGTATATAATTTAATTTAATAAATATATTTTTATCGTGCAGTAAATTGTGTTGTATTTTGAAAGAATGAAACGTTTAATTATTACGTTGTATGAGAAAGAATATTGATGTAGAAGAGACGAAAGGTGTGTGTTATCTTAAGTGTACGCAATTTGAGCGATGTAACATTGAAATTTATTGAGCTTTAGTCACTAAATTGATAAAGTAATGTTAATAACATCTTTATGAATTGACGCGGTGCTATTAAATTGTTATTTTTCTTTACATATCAAATTGAAAACACGCAGAACATTTATCAGAATAGATCAGATGATTTTCTTCCAGAAATTGCACTACAGTGTTGCTTCTCGTCGCATCCAAATGTTTCAATCTCTTTGGTTAAAGAGGTAGGAGTCTGCAAATCACAATTTTGACAAGGCTAATGAAATAATTAAACACCTTCAGCAATTTCCTCTGGTAATCATAGTAAAACCCATACGATGGTTGTCGTCAAAGAAAGAATACGAGAATTGAATTTTGAATACAAGAGAACGAGAGAGGAATATTTGGATTCTCTGCGAAAGTAATTCTAAATTTGAATCTCGGTGGGTCCGTGATACTGAACGAATTTTAAATACCTAGCTGACAATTTTTGAACCGGTGTAAAAGGGGACGATGAATAAATTATATATATATATATATATATATATATATATATATATATATATATATATATATATATATATATATATATATATATATATATATATATATAAACAAATTTTACATTTATGAATACTTATTCTCATAAATGTAGAATTTGTTTTATTTCCGTGAATATTTCACGGACTGCGACTAGTACAAACATATTGTTCCAGTCTGTTCACTTTTCTTGAGAACCTAAATTATACGTGTAATCTAATCTAATATACTGATCATTTCTGTGTTTAGGTGGTGCTGGTTCGCGGCCACTTCCTCTCATTCCTGCCACTGTGCAGCAGGAATGAGCCGGTGTTCCTGGCCGCCTGCTCTCCGGTAGCGATGCCTGAAACCAGAGAATGCGTTGTCCAAGGAGCCACGAACGTCTTCACAACTATCCATTCCATGGACATGAAAATAATGCACATAGACAAAAAGTAAGTGAAATCATAACAATCTTAATTATATTAGCATCAAAAGTTTTATACATTCATTTTTATATATATGACAAAAAAATTATAAATATATAATTTGTGAAAAAACAACAAGTAATTTAAAGTGGATATTCAAGTTTTATGGATCTGTGTTTGTTGCCGTTTATTTGTCGTGCCCCCAATAAACTAGGCTTTGGCCTATATGTTACTGAGGAGTTAATATTCGTTTATATTTTGGTATTTTAATAATGTTTGTTGTTCCACTAAGAAGTAAATTATTGGAATAACAAAGGATTGTTTTTAATTAAATTTGTACTTTTAGCTTAGAGCTATTTTAATTAAATTTATAATTTATCCTCTTTTAGTATTCAATACTCCTGTTCAAATTTCCCTTTAAATCTTGATCCTTTATAGTACTTTTTGTAATATCTGTGTCTTTAAAAACGCTTTAAAACTAGTCTACTAACTTTTATCATGTATTGAAAGATCTACAAAGATTTCTATATAGTTCGTCTTCTCTAAGTATGTTTTCTGTAGTTTTCTTACCAAACATGTTTTTCTAAACATATACAAATATGGAAAATTCCCAATCTTATGACCGCAGCCAACAACTTCCTCTCCGTATATGAAAAATGACTTTTTTTTGTAATATTCTTAATTTGTCACTAAGTAATTTAAAGTGGGTTCGAATCCCGAGTTAAAACGCCCTTGAAGAGAGTCTTTTCTCTAAACGTCACTATATAATTTATCATTTTCTTATTCGTTGTCGTTGCTGGGCCTCGTAGTCGAGGATCCCTTCGACACAGCAACATCAATTTTGGACTGATCTTCCATATTGATCAAGTAATCTTCTGTGAGAAAACAACCCGATCATTTTCATATTACTATCATAGGGGTCGCCGGAAATCAAACTCGGGGGGTGTAGGCCGCACTAGATACAAATCAACTAAACCAGTGTTCCCCAACCTTTTTAGACCTGTGGACCGGTAAAAAAAGGAAAAAAAATTCGCGGACCACTAATACTGAAATAAAAATGTTTTTTTTATTTAATATTTTTTTAATCTTATATTGTGACAGATGGACATAATATTTTTTTAATCTTATATTGTGACAGATGGACATATGTAACTATAATTGACAAATATACATATAACAGTTAAACAATTTTAATTGTAACATTGTCTGATACAATTAAAATTTAACAAAAACAATGGGGTTTTTGCAACAAACTAATGCGAAACCTGCTGTTGCATCTTTGCTAATATATTTGATATTCTTGGCTGCAGTGCTGTCTCTGTCAGACGAAGTGCTGCATTCACGTCCAGTATATTCCTTTGTTTCGATTTTATTGAGGACATGGATGAAAATCCTATATTTAATATTCTTGCATGGCGAATTTCTTGAAATGCGGCCCGGCGGAAAGTCTCTGCGGCCCGGCACCGGGCCGCGGACCACCGGTTGGGGAACACTGAACTAAACCATTTGATTTTTTTAATATTAAGCTCCACTGTAGAATATGGCATTGATTTTGTACTCTATATTGAGCTTTTCATTATAACTGGAATAATTCATTTCTTTCGAAACATTAAATGCTGAAACAATAAAAAAAACTTACTCATGTTAAGAAGCAAAAATTCTCAATGTATCATTATGATACATGTCTTTAATTTATTTTTCAAGGTAACAAGAACATTCAAATGGTTTCATAATATTGTATAAAGCAACTTAATTACAAAAAAGTGTTAGATGTATTAAAATTATTCCCAATTATCTTGTTAGCTCTAGTCAGATTCTAACTAATGAAATCAATTATTCACACTTCAGTGGCAGGAGGAAATATATATTTTTTTAATTCATTAATTATATTAAGCGAACAAAGAAGTTATCATTGTATCGACAGGCAACCGTGTGTCGGTTTCGATTTCAATAATTGGTTTTTAAATAAAATTTTATTTGTATACACAAATTTGCATTAATAATTCTTTTGTTCGTAATGACTTAACAAAGTAATATATTGTTTGGAAAGTAGATTTGTACTTTTTGAATAATGATTAAAAGTACATTTTCATTGCTTATTTCATTTCAAACATGTTGGATATATAATATGAAAGGCATTGCTTTGGCACTTTTTTTTCTGATATTGTTGACCAAATTGTTTGGGTATTTTTTGAAACGAATGTTAACCACAAATAAACCACTAGTAACACTTAAGAGCGCTTCAGCAAAAAAATATTTTTTTGCACCTCTTATATCCAGAAAGTGATATATGGTTAACATTAAAATGTCATTAACGATCTCTCGACAGCACTGTTGTCTCGAGGACGCACTTTTAATCTTTACCGCTAGATATTACTAATATACGACACGTGAGATTTATCGAGATCAAACATATGTAATGCAAACATATTGAAACCACAAACCACAAATAACAAATCCATAATGTACCAGAGATAATAAATCAATCTTTTTTTTTGCGGTTGAAATTTCGTGACATTTGAATGGAACGAATTCGTATCACTCATTGTAGGTAATTCCTTGGATTTGTCCCAGGTTTTTATATTGATTATCTAAGCTTAAAATAAAATATGTTATATTTTATTTACAAAACAAGATTTGTGATATATTCATCACAAAAAAAAATGCAAAATTAGAATTACAAACTTTTCATATACTTACTGCTAAATATTATAAACTTTAGTTATCTAACATAACATATTACGGTTGTGGGTGTAACAATTATTTAAAAACAAAAGTAATTAATTGCGAAAACTCTAAATTAAACGCATTTGATAGTTATATACTTTATTTAATAATTGACAGGTGTTTCGTCAAACAATGGCTTCGTCAATTTGTGAACGAAGCTGAGCAACATGAATTTATATATCAAACGCTAAAAAACCGGACTTCTCTAAATTTAATGGACAAAAATAAAAATCCTTTGTAAAATAAATCGTTAGTGAAAATTAAATAAATTGTTTTTTTATTTCTTTAAGTATTTGCACTATCATTAAATACAAGACGATGCTTCATTTTCAAATAGTTAATAACAACATATTATTTAAAGAAGCTTGTTAAAGATGGTGGTATCATGATCGGAGGGATCAGATTCGATTCCTAAGGGCACCAAAAAATATAAACTTCTTTTTGTTATATTTTTTATACCGGTATATGGTAGTACCAAATTATTCTCGATTAATGGAAAGCAAAACATAACAAGAAATAAGGAAAAGAAAGTATTGTATAATTTATAATAATGATATAAAAATTATCGTTTGTATTATTATTTGATACTCACATATTATAAACACTTATTATTTTTGTCAATTAACAAATAAATAAGAAAAGTATACACCAAGCAAAATTTTACATCGTTTGCTTTAATTTCATCACAGATTTTACAGAACGTGTGGTATTTCCGTGAAGTTTCCACACATTATCTTTAGCTTTTTTTTGTACACAAAACAGCTAATGTGTGTCATTTAAATGATGACGGTAAAAAGCTAAATGGGTCTGGCGCGCGCTACGTGTAATTTATGTGCGCTACCACTTTATGAGTTTGCTTTTTAGTCCAACAAAAAGAGAGAGAAAAAAACACAGAGACCATATCGAATTTGAAAAAAAGCCACTCACTCTAAATCTTAATACATCTGCTGATGAACGATTTCTTATGGTGCTTTTTTTATTCATTCTTATTTGATTCGTCAGATTCAACATTTTTCTTTTATATAAATCAATCACCATACACCTCAGTGCTTGTAGATTTTAATGAATTCATACTCTAATAAAATAGATTTGATGCAGTCTGTACAATAATAATAAACATATTTTTGTATAGAAGTGTTTCACTTTAGTAATCTAGTTTGTAAGACTTATGTCAACCAATACGGGGTTAAGGGTTCGATTACTGTTGGGACCAAAATTTTTAAAAAGGGTTTAAAAGTCTGGTTTTCACTTAAAATTTGTTTAAATACCTTTCTGGTTGCTTGGATGAGATTGTCACATAACAATAATCATGCATTCAATAATCATGCATGCAATAATCTTGCCAGGTTGTACTTTGTACAAAAAAATTAAGGAGATTAAATTTCTTAGATGATTGGCAGGTTTAATCTCTTGCAGCCTTTTGTAAGGTTGTTTTGTACAGCGATTTTTTTGTGTTGCTTTATACCACTATAATGTAAGTTTAAATATATTTTTCCCCCAACTCAAAAATGATATTTGAGTACATTACAACTAATTATATTTAGTGTAATGATATTGAAAAAAAATGAAAATTCTTCCTGTTTAATCATTTAAAGTTTGAAGATTTTTAACTAAAAAATATAACAATAATTAACACTAAACAATTTGTTAGTCCATGTTATCCCCACTAAGCATGTTTCAATCTCCTATCCCGAGGCTACCTGAAGAGAGCTTCGGGATAAGAGAAAGAAACATATGTAGCGAGGATTATTGTAATTAATGAAATAACAAAGTAATCTATCGTTTAATATGGAGTTTCACTTAGTTAAAGGCAAAGCCTTCGATAAAAATGTTACTTTTTACTGTGAAAAACTTAACTCCAATTACACAATGAAATATTTTGTGAAAATAAAATAAAAACATGAAATATGTCGTGAAAAATATAATATTCATTCAGATAACTCATATTTTCTTTCTCCACAGTGGTGAATGGCATCTGGGCTGGGAAAAGAGTGATCTTCAGGGCGTCTCTTGGTACCAACTTCTTCATTGGGAATGCCTCAGAGAAGCTCAGTCAAAGCATAGATTAAGTAAGTCTTATTACCATTTAAAATGAATACATACATCAACTACTGAAAACAGTGTCATCGTCATCTTGATAACCTTCGTGATCTAGTTGGTAAGATGCTTGCCTTCCAGCTAGAGGGTTGTTGGTTCGATCTCGATGGTAGCCGTGTTTTTAAAGAGGGTTCCAGTCTGATTTTCAGTTAAGGCATATTAACATCTTTCTGGTTGGTTGGGACAGATCATGGCAGCAAATTTACCAGTTAGTACTGTTTACAATGATAGTGTACTAAAATACAGTAAAATAATTATATATTTCCCTCTTTATATTCAAAAAAATATTTTATATTATTTTTAAAATAATAACTTCAAATTTAAGTTTCTTCATTGATTGTAACGATGATTTATTTTCCTGATTCGAGTTGTGTCTTAAAGCGCTATTGAAGATAATTCAATCACTTAATGGAGATGAATAATAAACCTATTAAGAATAACAAAATTAATGTCTAATTTCCATATAAACATCAACGCCGTGATCTAATGGTATGCATGCTAGCTTAGCATCAAGACATTCCGGGTTCGATATCCGTTGGGTCACTTCATTGGTTTAACTTGAAGTTATTTTCTCATCTAAATTTTTTTTGTGAGCCATAGTTTGCTGACTCCTGGTCTAGACTATGAATATTAATAAAACTTGCATACGTTTGATGAGCGGACATCATGTTATTATAAAATAATTAATATTATGTGTCATGATTAAATGACGAACGGTGTTAATTAAAAGATGGATAGATTGTAATTAATAGCATGCATTTTGATTAATAGGCATATACTTTGATTGCTAATTACTTTTAATCTGAGCTGGTTTTAATCTTGATTTGAAACTTATAGAATTAAATTATTCATATTACACTGTTAGACTTAACAATTTTCTTTGAAAAAGAAAGAAATGTAATATGCCTTTAGTGAATCGTTATTTTTTGTCAACCACTGATAATATGATTTTTTTTATTTTTAACACGTCTTTCTATTTGCTCTTCTATTTTTTACAACTTTATAAGCGTAGATTTTTTTTCCTATCACCAATCCCGACATCGGGAACGGATCGAGTTCCCGTCAAATACATTCAACAAACGCTTTTTTTTAAATACTTCTTTTTAACGACATAAAAACACTTTAAAATGTTTTTTTTTCTGCTGATTTTATACCGAAGTATAAATAAAATAATTTCAATGTAGAAAGATGGTTATTATTTCAAAGGGAGGAATATTTATTTCAAGGTGAAGATCAGGTTTTTAAAAAACCGCTTCCAAAATCAATCTTAAGAACTACTCAAACTTTTTCAAATTAAGTCAAGTGAAACACGTCTTCCCTTTCCTCCTATTAATTATTTATCTCATCAGTAGTGATGTAAATTTGTCAATGGTGTCATAATTTACTAAATAAATTTCATAAGGGTTTGAGATATTCTAAAGAATAACTTAAGTCTCTACAGAATAACTTAAAGTTATATCAAAAACACTGAAAACGGGTTAATGTTTTATAAGTAATAAAAAAACAACTATATTCCTCCGTCAATGAAAATCATCAGTTGCATTTTAAAGTATTAAAATATATGATAGTACAACTTTAAACCAATCAACTAAAATTTTAAGATATTTGAGAGAGAAAGTAAAGACGTCAAAAGTGTTGATTCAATAAAAGATTTAACAATTAACAAAATGTGTTAATGGTTAAATCATTAAATCTGCATATTATGCACTATTAATAATTTTGCATTCGAGCATAAAATTTAAACCACATATTATTTATCTCAATTTGAATTATTTAAACAAAAGCAATCCGAAGACAATCATTAATTCTAGAGAAACATTATGTTATATTATTTTACGATAAAAAATAACTTTTTTTTTTATTTTGACAAAAATATTTTATGGAATATCTTCGTACTGTTTTATTAAAATGGTCGAAATCAACCGTATACGACGTTAATATATTAAAAAAATCACCATGAAAATGTACGCCGTTGATTTTTAACATGTGCAAAGACGTAAAATACTATCTAAATTGTTAAATATGTTTTGTTATTGCTTTAATTTACACTAAAGTTCAATTTCATTAGTACTGAACTTCAATTTCATTACCATTGAACCTCATTAGCATTAGCACTGAAGAAACATAATATCATTAAAATACCTATAACAACGTTAGTATTAAAATAAAAAAATAACTTGTATAAAACATTTATTTTCAATGAAAAAACTCGAATGAAATATCGACCTTATTATTTCAATAGATCCGGACAACAATAGCCCAAACGATATAATATATCAACAAAGAACAGGAATAAATCATTGAAATTATAAAATAGAAATTTGTTAGTAGGTAGCTTAATGCCTTGCTGAATAACATACATTATTTCATATATTTTTTTGTATTCCTATTGTTGTTCTCTCTATTAATTTGTTCTTGTTAAATACGTTTTACACGTGTACCAATAAATATTAATAAATAACTACAACCAACCATTCCTCAAACCTTTTAAAAAGAAGAAGCTTATGAAGACATAATTGAACAATGATATATCCATGGTCTTTTTATGCATAATAGTTATGATATTTGTTTAATGAATGTATTTCTCTCACGCTAAGCCGCCGAATTCTTTGAACTTTTTATACATTGAATTGGTACTGATGTTTTCATACTTTATGTTCAACCAAAAATTCAACTATTCATTTATTGAAAAAAGTAAGCAATAAAATTTCAATGTATGATGGTTCGCATATATTGTACGAGGCGTATCCAGAAAGTAAGTGTACTGAGGCTCTCACGACCGGATGGATTTTATTTTCGACATGTTGGCTACACTTCCGTGTAGCCTGACCCTTCCCCTCCACAACGAGACCGGTTCGAGGTCAGTACGTTGAGAAGTGTCGACGCGACAACACTTTTTGTGAAAAATGTCAAACCAATCTCCCGCCAAGTGCGAAATTTTGTAAAAAGGCAAGAGTTTTTGAGGCGCTGCAAACTCCATGGATATGAATTTCTCCGCTTCATCGTTACTGGAGATGAAACTTGGGTTGCACACTACACGCCTGAAACCAAAAGGCAGTCTCAACAGTGGCGTCACACCTCTTCACCCTCCGCCAAAAAGTTCAAAACCACAATTTCAGTCAAGAAAATCATGGCATCCGTGTTTTGGGACTGTCAAGGCATAATTTTAATTGAATATATGCCTCAAGAGGAGACCATCAACTCTGCAAGATACTGTGAGACTCTAAAAAAATTGCGGAGGGCGATTCAGAAGAAGAGGAGAGGCATGCTGACAAAGGGAGTCTGCCTGCTGCACGACAATGCCAGACCACACACGACTAACGCCACGAAGGAACTGCTCGCCTCGTTTAAATGGGATGTCCTGAACCATCGCGCGCATTCCCCTGACCTAGCACCTTCAGATTACTATCTCTTTACCTCCCTGAAGCTGCACATGGGTGGAAAAAGGTTTTCAACCGACGAGGAGGTCCACCTGCATTGAGAGGAATGGCGACTATGTCGAAAAATAGCTTACATATGTACTACGGTAACCACGTATTTTTTTTGTTTAAATAAAAAAAATTGTAACCTACAAAAATTCAGTACACTTACTTTCTGGATATGCCTCGTACAATAACTATGATAGCTTTTGTTCTAGTTTCTGTAGACTAAAGTTTATTTGGTTTATCTAACGCCTTCTTTTCATCTCTTTAAACACTGTTCACTCTGAGCGTAATTTCTGATACTTGTGGACAAGATAAATTGCCTGGTTTGGTTTCTCTCTCTCGACTCTATCTTCCGGCTTCTTATACTTTGATATGAAGTATGTGAGCAGCCTCTTTTATCTGACCACTCTGTATCATAGGTGAGCACTACGAATTTATCTGGTAGAACATCTATGTATTTCAAATAATCAGCCTTTTTTTACTGTATAGCCAAAATATCAAAGGACTCGTTGAAATCAGACAGAAAAAAGTATTTTGTAGAAGAACTAACCAAAAATTGATTCGTTTGTAAATCCCTAAGTTCGTAACAGTCAAAAGTTGATGATATAACCTCTCAAACTCTTCACTGTCCGTGAAGTATAATTTTTAATTATTGCTGTGCCTTTTAGAAATTATGCTACATACGCCATCATAATTTCAAGACAAGTTTCAATAAGAACGGTTTTTCTATGTAAAGTAGTTTGAAATATGAAGGAATTATCTTATCTTATGAAAACCAAAATAAAATATCGGGGAAAACAGTGGCAAACTTAATTATCCCAAAGTTTGTACCTGCCCCCCCTCCTCCACGTTTACATTTTCTCATAGGGTGTGGTTATGGTGCCAAAACTTTTACTGTAACAGTGCAAAAACTTTAACTGTTATAGTATAAAAATTCTTGCTGTTACGGCGCGAAAACTGTTACTTTTACAGTGTAAGAAGTCTAACTGTTACGGATGAAAAACGTTTGAGAATTGTTATTATTAAATAGTTGATAAATCTCAAATCCTGCAAGGGAAAGATTAAGCGACGAGCAAAAACTGTTTTGGTCCAGGCGAACACATTTCAATTTGAAATTTTTTTACAATAATATAACTGATTCTCGTAATTTATGCTAATACACTATTTTAGGTATAAATATCCAGTTTATGGTTGATTAATAGAAGGAATTCTTTGAAAATTTGACAAG
Source organism: Odontocerum albicorne (assembly GCA_949825065.1). Taxonomy (NCBI): domain Eukaryota; kingdom Metazoa; phylum Arthropoda; class Insecta; order Trichoptera; family Odontoceridae; genus Odontocerum; species Odontocerum albicorne. The sequence goes on from OX463849.1 coordinate 41,268,396, forward strand.
TGAAGGAGCAAAAGGGAATATCATAGCACACACTTACCTTATATCTTAGCAGAGGTAATGCGCGAGCGCATGCCTGTAATAAAGATGGCCATTACCCAATTTAAATGATCGACGCTTAATACCATGTTATTAGGGTTTGAAATTACATTTAATTCGGTATCGTTCGCTGCGTCTCTCGCTGTATGGACTCGAGAGATGGAGACGGATAATTGCATTGGAAAACAAGTTATAAGTAAACACACATCCCTAGCCAGGACTTCATAAATTATCTCGTATTCATTCTTTGTACGTTACTGCCCTGTCATATAGACCTTCGATCTTAACGCTGTCTACGATTACGGAAGAAAAATTCATTTAGTTAATTAGACTTTATGTGCATATGATTATATGTGTTTAACTGTAGAAATCAATTACCGGTATGTTCGATGGAAAATAGCAGAAAATGTAAGGTACATGTATATTTAAACTTAAAGTTTACTTATGAATTTGGGTACATGTTTCAACCATTAGAACAACTCAACATTACTTTAGCGTTTTAAGACATGGAGAAGAAAGAAATTAAATAATTTTTAGGCAATAAAAAACTTTATATTTTAATATAAAAACAGTATTTGACATACAACTGCAAATCAATATTTCCACTCTTTTACTATATTTAAATATTCCAATCTGTAAAATAACATATATACGAGTATATATTTTTATTACACACTCGAAATCTATATAAATATTTTTGTATGATTAAGTGCACTTGTTTTGTAACATTTCAGTCAATTTTTTTTCCCATTAATTAGAGTTATATTTATACGAGTATTCATTTGTCAATTGTTTTGATATTTATTCAATTCAAGCTTTACATCGTCTAAAAATAAATGTTATCGTATCATTTCTCATTATTATATTGATTATTACAATTGTATTTTTAATTGAAATTTGGAGTCAACTACGAAACTGGTAGATATTCATTAACATACTACAAGTTACTATGCGATCCTAGTTTTATTTTTTTAAGGTTGACTCTTTTTTCGTAACTAGATCGTTTTTTGTTCCTTGGAGTGAGTTCGATCACTGAATAACGCTATAAAAATCCATTGATCAATTGATTTATAATGCATAAATACTATAAATAAGCTTCGATTTTTCGCTCCACACAAAGAACGCACCAATAGCTTTAACGTATTTTTTTCTTTTAAAAACTTTTGTTATGCATTTATACCAAGAAACATATAATATCAATTCATGAAATTCACTCGAGATCTTATAAAAATACAATGAGTACCTAAACAAACCCCCTCTACCAAAAAACAACATTCATCAGACACATCATATAAACAACTCGTCAACATTGCACCAGCAAGAGCAACGATTCCCATACTTTATGGTTTGGCTCGTTGATATACAATTACCTATCGATGGTGTGGTGTGATTTATTGAAACGATCCAATGCAGCAATGAAAGAACGCTGATCAAGGCAGACGATACGAAGATTCATGTTTTTTCCGCATTCCTTTGTATTCATTCCCGAGTATTGTCGACTTTTTTATTTTATCACTTGCAACAATATATTTGTTAAACACTCGCTTGAATTAACAATACTTGCCAATAATAAATATTTCTTGTTAAACATAACTTCAAGTCGAGAGAAATTTGAAGCTAACGTGAATTATTCTTGCGATGAGAAATTCTTAGGATTAATTCACATCTTATCAATGGTAAATTTATAAGTATGCGCAAAAATAGAAATTTGGCTTCCCAAATTCTGACAGTGAACACTTACGAGCGAATGTTTAAAGATTTTCACGGCTGTTTCTCCTGGCTTAAAATATTTTCCAGAGTTGTTGCCATTTTGATTTGGCTTAAATGATAACCGACGTTTCGGAGGCATTGTTGTTACCCTTCCTCTCCAGGGCGTTATTAAAAAATATTATAAAATATGACTTAGTGATATTCGGTAATATTTATTGAGATCAGTTTGATGATGAAGGTTACAATGTCATTTAAACTTCGGTCTGCATGTAAATCATCACGGCAACAACTCCGAAAAAAACATTTTAAACTAGTACTTACGAACATGCTAGATTATTTGAATGAGACCAGCCTCAATTTAAACGCTGGTAAACTAAGACTGACAAAGTCAGAACGCGTTCACTAAATAACTGACGTTCATCTTCCTGGAGTCATCTACAGAGTAAATATTGGTTCTGTATGTACAAACATGGTTTGAACTTTGTTTTGGACTTGATCTGAACCCCTCGAGTATTTGTGATCAACAAAGTCACTTCTCGCGTTTCCTCGTCTGGATTCCTCCGGCTTTTATTTTGATTTCATCCTCGCATCTCCATGATGGTTTTTGACATCATCCAGGAGCGCCATTACAGAATTTTCTTCAGCCATACGTCTTCACGGAATTTCGTTTGGACTCTTATCCATGCATTGGATCACATGGAGAAATACCCAACATGTTATTCTCCATCGGTCTATAAGGAACTCAAAATTTGTTAGAAGATTGCATTATTTGTGTCATGATTCATCTTCTTGTCATGTATCTATCGAGGTAGAAAGAGAGAACAGATCTCTAATTTATTGAATCTTTGTAGATAGTTTTCCCTTCTGTCACATCCACATGCTTCGCCATTCATAGTCTCCTATTTTAAAGACTTTTCAGACTTCCCTCTTTCAGTATTTGGTTCATTTGATCGTACCACGTTTTTAAGGTCTAACATAACTAAACTTCTGATAACCTATATACTTTTCGTATAGGTTATTTTTATAAATCTTTCTTAAATTATTATTTCTATGTTACTGAATCATATCAATGTTTTTTTCCCCCTTAAGTATTGCATCTTCTTTCTATAGCCATTCTTTCATATTGTCCTTATTCGTTATACATCATACATTATTTTTCCGCACATTCTACACAAGCTGGCATTGTTATTGCCTTCAACACTTTTTGCCACATTCAAGTTTGGCTTGCATATCCTTATGTTAGAATCAAGATTTAATTATGAGGAGCAAGCATTGCTTCTCTTGAATTATAATTGATGACTGTGACTGTTGCGATTCCTGTTCCATAAGTGAAGGAAAGGACACGTTTAATATGTTTGGAATTCCAATCAACATGTTTAATTTGAGTTTCCTAACTACAACCAAAGCCAAAGTGGCCAATTTTTGCCTTGCTGGTAATCAATCCTTACCTACTATACGGCTGAGAGAGATGTAGATGAAACTGGGAGACAGTGTAATCGAACACCCCCAAAAGACTGCAGAAAATTTTGCACAATATTTTCAATCAGTTTTCCTACATTCGACGGCTAAATATAATCTAAAGAAAATAATAAATAGTTCATCAGACAGCAGAAGCATATCGCTCCATTCTATTTCTAAGGAAGAAGTGTTGAAAAGTTTAAACTCTTGGCAAATCGATAAAGCAATCGAACCAGATGGGTTATCAGCTGACATTTTACAAGTCTATGCGGAGATCCCATTTGCTACATATTTAATTTGAGCATAAACACCATATATTTCCCGTAAATTGAAAAACAACCAAGATCTGCCCTATCTTCAAATCGTAAGACCCGTTAGACTTTCATTATTACGGACATGTAGCTGTTCTCTACATGCTTTCAAAACTGTTCAAACTATACTATGTAACCAATTGAGCCACCAAGTATCCTCAAGGCTTATTAGAAACCAGCATGGTTTTGTTGCCAAAAAGATCGACTGTTACTAATCTTCTTTCTCTTTTAACGCAGCTTGTATCGAATTAAGACGAACTTTTCCAAATGGACATAATTTACACAGACTTCCAGAAAGTTTTCGATAAAATTGATCACGATATATTACTTCAGAAATTGCAAAACCTTGGCTTCTGCGATAATTTGATTAGATTATTTGCATCATACCTAAAAGAAAGATTTCAATACGTAACAGTTCGGGTCAAGTCTTCTGTGGACTTCATCGCAAGATCTGGTATACCGCAAGGATCTAATTTAGGGCCCCTGCTATTCCTCATATTAATAGACGATATTCAAAATTCCATAAGTCACTAGACATGTTTATAGTGAACAATAATGTAACATGTCTAGTGACATTTTAATAGACATATCAAGTGACACACAGTTCGTAGAATAATCCTGGCTGATATTCTTCCTAACGCATAAGCTACCACTAGAGGCAGATCCTCTTTGTGTAACAGGAAAAATCCGTGCAAAGTAGATATAAAAAGAAAAAAAAAGTTGATACCCACGTCCACTGACAGAGTTCTTTAACTTAAATCCATGTTTGTCATTAGTTCAGTCACTTTTATGTTTACGTAGCGTAAAATAAACAGATGCAATAAAATAAACGTTTTATTTTCGAGCTTTTTTTTTCATTTTCTTCGCTATTAAACACCTTTAAAATAGTTATAATGCAAATTCATTGAAATTACATCCGCCATATTAAGTGTAATTAACATCTTTGTTTTTAATACATCTGTGAAGACCACCTATAAAAATCGACAAATATCTAAGCCACTTGGGCTCTATCCGGTTCTCAGCGCTTAAACGTCTAATTATTAGCTATCCCACCACTTGTGTTTTATGTGAGCTCGTACCAATTAATCGGTTAATCGTCGATATCAAATCATTCATTGACACAACATTCAACTCGTTTCGGAGAGAACTGTTCGTGTATTATTATTATTATTATTATTATTACACATGACAAGAAATATACACAATTTGAGAAAAAACAACAGGTAATTTGATTTGGACATATAATTTTAATGGATCTGGGTTTGTTGCCTTTCATTTGTCATATCCCCAGTAAACTAGGCTTTTGCCTGTATCTCACTGAGGATATTTAGCATGAAAAAATAAATCGATACTTCTTTCCGATTTTTGATACCACAAAAAAAACCCGTTGCACGCTCTCGTCAACCTGACAAACAGTGACACTCAACTACAACTGGAAACATCTTGCGAAATTCAACTCCTCACACATTATCACTCCAGAAAGACCAAAAATGTTCATCCCACAATATACCGCACACAATCATAAGAATAAAAATCAAAACAAATTCAAAACAAAAAAAAAAAAAGAAGAAAAAAAGAAAAACACACAGAAACACAAATACAAAAACATCCAAAATTAAAACAACAAGAAGAGACCCACACTCACGAGCTCACATAAATCCTTTCTACTCGTCATTCATCCTGAAAGCCCAAGTACTCAAAATCCTGTCGCAATAACAACCACGCTCCGATCGACTGTCTAAATGGTTTTCCTACCCTTACTTTTATTGAAGTCGGCACGCCATTGTATGTAATGAATGTATAGAATCAACATTTACCAGTTCAAGAAAGAAATTATTTTAAATGTATCTTCAACTTCGTCCCCTTATAGGTTGGAGCCCAATTCCCAGTGTGCATTAGTTCCAGTTACACCATTCAGCCTTCTCAGCTTAAATTTTTGCACTCTTCTACATCCAATCTTATCGCTGAACAAATTAGTCTTGCATACGGTGTAAGTGCCCAAGTTTAGCGATTTTTATAACTTTTTCTGAGTTAGCTTCCCCATACCGGGTGTGAAGCACTTCGTTATACAACATTCTTTACACACCATTGTCATAAATTGAACCATTACTCAATCCATTAATACTCAATCAATAAAAATAATCAAGATTAAAACTTATCATTAAAATAACTGTAATGTTAATTATAAGAGGCAGTACAGTGTGTGTCAATAGTCTGATAAATTATTAACATATAATTTGTTATTCAAATTCCGGCTTTAAACGTAATTTAAAACATAATTCCATCCTAGTTTATTTAATTTTTTTCTATTAAACGCAAAGCGCTCTGTTTGCGATTTTTTTTACAAAACAATGTTCAAAAAACGACAAATTATTATAATATTTTTAGGGTTAAATACACCCTAAATGGATTTTAAAGATATTTTCATTCAATTTTATGGACTTATTAATGTATTTTTGCTTTCCAGTGTAATGGTAAAAAAGTATCTTTTCTTAGAGGTTTCATAAGCAAGATGTGTTATCATCTACAACTCCTTAAAAAAATTTTATCTTGTGATTAGCAGCCTGTCTACTTTTGCCTTGTTTGATATTCTGTTAATCCAATATTTTTTTTGCACATTTAGTGAAAACTGAATAATTTTTATTTTGCTCCCTTACAGTCACCAAACCAATGATTCTTCACATATAAAGTGAGATCTTACAAAAACCATGAAGATCAGAAATATAAAACTTGTCGACTTCCAATAATTCAGAGGAATTTCACATGAAGTTGACAACCGATTACTGTAACCGTTTATATTTGGCGCAATTATCTGCAATGAGGTTGTTCAAACTAAATAAAATATTTTTTGTTCATAATGAAACGCAGTAGATGGACAAATCGACAATGTTTCGCTATATAGATGTGCACTATATTATTTAAAAGCTTTTAAAATGTTAGGCTCAAAAAACAGTTTTTTTTTGTTATGCTTTTTGTTGTTATTTAATGGTTGTTTGATTTACGTGTACATAAATTCATGTTTACGCAATTTAAACGATGATGGGACTGGCGGATAATGAATAAAATAAATGTGTGTGATGTTTGCTGTAAATTGAAACAATTTAAAGGATATGATAAGTGAGCTGTTTGAGAGATGCATAGATAAACTTTTGAAAATGACTGTAGCGAAATCAAAAGTTATGGTTATGGAAAGTATTTTGCTAAAAGCTTTATGCGATGTATTGTATTTTATAATATATTCGTTGTATACAGTACAACCTGGACGGCTTATTGCCATGTGGCTATATCTTCCAACGAACCAGAAAGATATTTAAGAGGCTTTAAGTGGAATCCTTTTTTAAAAATTCCAATGAACAAATTCCCGCAATCTCCGGATTGTGAAACAAGCGTCTTACCAACTAGGTCATGGAGGTCATCGATGTATGAGTTAACTCAGAGAAACTAGAGAAGGTTGATGAGTTCAATTATCTGGGAAGTATTTTTACGTGTGATGGGCGTATTTAAAGGGATATTAAAACATGGATAGCGACATGGAATAAGGTAAATGAAGCACGTTATATACAACAACCACGCTTTATTGAAAGTTGCAAAAACGACAATACATATTAAGAAAAAAAATTGGGCTTGGTAGAAGAAATATAGATGCGTGTACGTGTGGAGATGCATGTACTTAGAAAAATTGTTCAGTGAAAATAAAATAGGTGAAATGAAGACCTTGAGTTAAGTCTGTACTTTAAACGGCGCTATGTAAATTGTCCATATATGATATTATTATTACCAAAATGAATGCATTATTCAATTGGTGGTTTATATTAAATGAAAAAAATATTTAAGATGGTTGGGACATGTGGAGAGAATGACTGACGAAAAAATGACTAAGCAAGTATATGTACAAGTCAAAAGTACAATTTATTTATTTATTTATTATTACACATGACAAGAAATATACACAATTTGAGAAAAAACAACAGGTAATATGATTTGTACATATAATTTTAATGGATCTGGGTTTGTTACCTTTCATTTGTCGTATCCCCAGTAAACTAGGCTTTTGCCTGTATCTCACTGAGGATATTTAGCATGAAAAAATAAATCGATACTTCTTTCCGATTTTTGATTACACAAAAAAAAACCCGTTGCACGCTCTCATCAACCTGACAAACAGTGACACTCAACTACAACTGGAAACATCTTGCGAAATTCAACTCCTCACACATTATCACTCCAGAAAGACCAAAAATATTCATCCCACAATATACCGCACACAATCATAAGAATAAAAATTAAAACAAATTTAAAACAAAAAAAAAACACAGAAACACAAATACAAAAAATGTCCGATTTTTGATTACACAGAAAAAACCCGTTGCACACCTCATCAACCTGACTAACAGTGACACTCAACTACAACTGGAAACATCTTGCGAAATTCAACTCCTCACACATTATCACTCCAGAAAGACTAAAAATATTCATCCCACAATATACCGCACACAATCATAAGAATAAAAATTAAAACAAATTTAAAAACAAAAAAAAATACACAGAAACACAAATACAAAAACAACCAAAATTAAAACAACAAGAAGAGACCCACACTCACGAGCTCACATAAATCCTTTCCACTCGTCATTCATCCTGAAAGCCCAAGTACTCAAAATCCTGTCGCAATAACAACCACGCTCCGATCGACTGTCTAAATGGTTTTCCTACCTTTACCTTTATTGAAGTTTGCACGCCATTGTATGTCATGGGAGCCAAATAAGCAATAAATCCTTTCCACTCGTCACAATGCGCGCGTGGAAGAGATAGACCAAGGAAAACGTGGCCAGATCTGATGGACCGCATTTTGAAAAGACGCAAGTAAACTGCTTACGTCCTTCTATTGTAGTATAATGATCATAACGCATTTGTAACATTCATGCTACAATTCAGGTGACCTACCCTTATTTGAGTATCGACGACCCCAGACTGTTTATACTTTCTTCATCTTTATTTATTGCAGTGATAACGCTGAACATCTGCATCAGATTGTATCGTAGAAAACTCTTATAGTGACACTTGTTACATAAAAAAAGGTTTTAAAGTCATCGTCTTTTTGACAATTGCTTCTACAAAGTTTAAATGTTTTTCAGAGTTGTTGCCATGTCAAGTAGTTTGGCTGGTGGCCGATGTTTTGAAAGTAATGCATACTTCGTTTTCAGGGCGATATCAAACATTACCTAATATCTATTTTAGATATCGCCCTTAAGAAGAAGGTAGCAACACTTTCGATACGTTAACCATCATTAAACTCAACACGAAGACCTCCATATTCTAGTTGATTAGATGTTTGATTTCCAGCTCTTGGATTACTGTTTAGATTTCAATTGATTACCACATTTTTTTTCAAAAACGTTCCGGTCTAGTTTTGACTTAATTCTTAACTTACTTCTTGGCGGTTGTAAGAAGTTGCCAGTTATAATAAATTCGCCAGGTTGTACTGTATATAACAAAAGTTTGATAAAACATGGCATAAACTCCTACAAAAATTTTAAAGGAGAAGAAAAGAGTCGTAAAAATATCTTAACACAATTCAAAGGTCAATTTTATTTAGCGCCGTTTAAAGAGCAAATTCTCCACAAGGGCACTCTGACTCGAGACTCAAACGTACTATTATTAAAGAAATCAGTTCTGGCAGTTAAAGCAGCTCCCGAGTGAATCATGTATAACACTTTTCATCTGTGAACAATACAATCTTGTGGGATCAGTGAATAATACAACCTTGTGGGATCAGTGATTAATACAACCTTGTGGGATCAGTGATTAATACAACCTTGTGGGATCAGTGAACAATACAACCTTGTGGGATCAGTGAATAATACAACCTTGTGGGATCAGTGAACAATGCAACCTTGTGGGATCAGTGAACAATACAAACTTGTGGGATCATTTGAAAATCTCCCCTCTTTATATTCTGTTTAAAAATTTCGTATAAAATTATTCTTACAATAACTAAGTATATAATTAAAATTTCTTTTTTGTGGCAGTGTATATTTTGTCTCGATTATTTTTTGATATTTCCGGGTGTACAAACACCATACGAAAATTATGGTCTTGTCTTCGATCCGGCCAAGCCTTTTGAAATTTGAAATAATAGTCGGGCTCATAGAAAAGCTATCAGCGATAATAATCAGTAATTAACATAAGGTGAAATGACCGATCCGATTGTGATATTTGGTACGTGTAATTAATATTTCAGACATGTTCATGATATATTGCGGCTGAAAAACATGTGGTATTTCCGCTTTTGCTACGCTATGGTCACACACTCCTCAAATCTTACGGACTCAACAATTAAGCTTTTAAACTCGCGGATAAGTTGCAAAAGTAACCAACTTTAAAGTTTCTTTTAGTTTTAAATTAAAACACTGTCGTAGATTGAGCAACACATTTTTTTCATTGATCTCTTGTATGATTTGTTAAATGTTAACTTAAGATGAGATGGTGTAGGCATGTGGAACGAATAAATGAAGAAATACTTACTAAATAAATACACGATACATATGTAGTAGAAGGCATAGAAGAAGAAGACCAAAGAAAGTCTGGTTATATCTAGAGAAATATATTTTAAATGAAGAGAAAGTAAGAAGTAAGAGAAATCGCAAGAGCTGTATGAAAATGTGGAAGAAACGATAATTTGTGAAAGTAAGATAGGAAGTCGAGCGCTCTGACCTATCTGCCTACCCCAGCAGGGAAACGGCGTGATGGTACGAGTATGTATGTATGATGTTTATGATAAACTATCCTATCGTGATCAAGTTTGATTGCCAATCGCCTTTGCATGTATTGGTTTACTGTGTGAAAGTTGTTGTACTTCAGCAAGCACGCCGTCTTAAAAAATCAAATACGAAGTTTATCTAGATGGCAAGAAGATCAAAGCTCCACGATGATCGGCCGATTAAATCTACTGCATTATTTCGTTAGAAAGAGTTTTATATAGCGCAATTTTAAAAATGTTAAATAAGCAGCATATAAACTAAAAATATATATCCAGATGCAAAACAAGTTAAGAGTAACCAGTCTGTAAATTAATCGCCAGGAATTGGTTCTGACTCACCCACTCGCTTAGTATGAATGCTTACTTTAAGACCTCTGTCGCAGATCGTGGTCTAACAAAATGCAGCTGCAGTTCTTCTTTCGTACGACACCCTTCAACATATCTAAATTGGTAATTCTGAATATTGAAGAGTGTGGCTGGAAGAGTGTATTGCTTTTGGTCCCAGTATTCTAGCCATCGGGTTTAAAAACAATGAAGCAGGCACAGAAGTCGCGGTTTGTTGGCAAAACTACACTCGTGAAGAGACGATAACACTCGCACACAAACACGATGATTGCTGTTAGTATTGCCAGACGAACTCTTTTACCGTATTGGAAATATTTTTTATTTTCTTTCTTGGATACCATCGAGAATCGAACTTAAATTTCCTAAGAAACGCTCGAGTGTCTTACCGTGTAACCCCCTCTATTATATTTACGTGAATACTCTTAGATTCTTGACACGCTCCGTAAGAAATAAAAACAAGAGTTTTCAATTAACACTAAAGAAGATATGATAAAGCGTGAAGAGTTTGCTCAAGTAAAACCAAGAACAAATTTATTTAATAATTTATTGCAATGTAACTTTTTTCCAAAAAAATGGGAAAAAGAGAACCAAATAGCAGAAATACCCAGAATAATTGAACTGGGCTGGACAGCATTCGGAAAGCTCAACCATGCTTTTAAGAACAAGGAAGTTCCCACCAAAGAAAAGTCTTCGATGCATGCGTCCTCCCTGTGCTAACGTATGGCTTGGAAACGACGACATTAACTGCCAATACCATTCACAGACTAAAATGCGCACAACGGGCCATGGAACGACGAATGTTGGGCATAAGTCTGATAGACAAAGTCAGAAATGAAGAAATCAGGCGACGGACTAGGGTTGTCGACATAATGGACTGTGTTACTTACATGAAATGGTAGTGGGCGGGCACGTTGCAAGACAACAAAACAAAAAGATGGGCACCCAGAGTCCTGAAATGAAGGCCGTGGGATACGAAAAGACCGATGGGACAGCCCCAGAAGAGGTGGGCTGACGACATTATCCCTGTCGCTAGTAGAAAATGGACGAGAAAAGCCCAAGACAGGGAAGCGTGGAAGGTTTTAGAAGAGGCCTTCATCCAGCAGTGGAGAGACGGCTGAAGAAGAAGAACTTTTTTCCAACCAACAAGAAAATGTGAATACGAAAAATAGTTTGATTAACATCGGAAATCGAACATAAACTGCCAGGTAGAGGATAAACGTTGTAACTCATGGGCACAGCGATCGAAATTAATTGTATATTTATTTAAATGTTTTTATTTTGTGTCATTATGCTTTATTTTAACAAAATATATTTTTTCTTGTTGTTTGATATAATGAGGTAAAACCTGTATCAAATGAAAAAAAAAAACAAAATTGGAACTAAAATATTGTTGTGGACTATTATCAAAACAGTTTTTTCATTTTCTCTAATAATTTAATTCAATAATATGACGTGGAGTCTGAGAGAAGTTTTATTTTTGATATTTTCTTTAAAAGCTTTAATTTGATGTGACATGAAGACAGAGAGTTTATTTTTTTTATTTTCTTTAAAAGCTTTGATTTAATAATATGACATGGAGACAGAGAGAAGTTTTATTTTTTATATATAAATTAAATCAAGTTGCGTAATAAATCTAAGCATTTTGTTTCCGTTTTAACTTTATTGAACTTCGTATTATAATATTCCGTAATAAATAATTTCGTTGTTAAATATTGAAATAAGGTTAGTTTGTTAAAAAAAAAACAACAAACGAGTAAATATTTAAACAAGCCTTAAAAGAAAATCAGAAGGGAACCAATTTTTTTAAATTCTGGATAGCAAAGGGAATCAATCCCGCAACCTCAGATTTTATCAATAAAAATAAGGAGATTATCTGGCTTCATAAACATTTAATACGCTTCCATCTAAGATACGTTAAGTAAAATAAATAAAGAATTTTGAAAGAGCATTGATAATATTTAAGTGAAGTTAGTTATAATAATTATAAAACTAGGTTCAGTTCACCATCCTCTTGTACTTCAGTGAAGCTATATAAATGTGCTGGTATATAGACGTTACAACATAGGTAAATCAAACCTAACGAAGAACTTCGTAATCTATGTTAATGGCTGCAACCACCACTTGCCTACCCTTTGACTCAACTTTGTTTTGTTATATTTTAATATATCAATAACAGTGGGTTGGAATCTCGAGTTCGATTACCCTTGAAGAAGTCTTGTTTCTGAACGGTGCTTTATAAATTGTCCAGAATTTGTCGATCAAACCGTTACCAAATGAGTGCGTTAGATAAATGCACTATGGACATCGTTCATTTGATAAACATCCCCGCCACACCCATCTAATATATATAACCGTGTGTGACATCGCACACCCACAAATATATGTATATTCGTATGTAATAGTATTTATATATCATCACACATGTATATAAGTATTTAAAGTTCTTATTATTTCTCATAATCATTCATCAAAAATTCAAAAAACTATCCTTCCCCGTCTCCTAAAAAAGAACCAAAATATCCAATTAAATATCATATCAGTCAGAACTTATCCGATGAAGGAGTAAGGCGTCCTACCATTGGACCGAGACTCCGAACGAGATATTCATCACTTGGCGTTCATTTGAATAGAAAAAAATTAACAAGTTTTTAAATTTTATTTAAAAAAGATTATAGGCAAAAATAATTTCAAATAAATTTACTAACATCATGAAGATGTGATTGAAAACGTGAAATGGTTAATAAGCTGAATGGCTACAAGGAAAGTTGTTGATTGTTTATTATAGACTAGTTATGTTTAATTATTTTATATTGCCCATAAAGTTAATCGGGCGGCCATAATTAGATACTTGATAGTTTCAGCATCACATTCTCCACGTCTGATATCAGTTACATTTTTATTATTGGACAGATTTATAATCTTTTTATTTTTAGGGCATGTATTGATAAGAAAAATCTTTTCTCTCAATACATTTTTTAAGCAGTAAATCATTGTGGGAAAGGTTTTAAGAAAGAAATACAAGATTTTTTGCGGCTATTCGAATATAAAATATACTACGCAGTGAGTCAGCTTTCGAAACGGAATCTAAAACTTATTAAATTTATTTTATCAAAGGATTTAACTTTGTGGAACTTTATGTTAGAATATTTAACAATAAATTACTTTTCTATTCCACTAGTTACATTAAACAATGAATTTAGAAACATAAGAGATACACTAAGGCATAAGAAAAAAACGAAAAAGTAATAAATAACCAAAAAATGCAAAAGGTTATACAACACGTAAATATTTTTTCTTTAAAATAATATAGTCGAATTCATAAAAAAATATGTATTTTAATAAGTGTAATTTTCAGGAACTGTATTACTTGCTGATATATCATCATCTTCAGTTCTACACTTTCACTGCTGACCACGCGAAATCGCGTAGTATAAAGCGTACTCTAGGTGGACCCATACAATACGTACGATATATCGCGGCATACTACAGGAACTTGTATGAGTTAGTACGCGTATAGAACTGGAGTTGCCCCGCTCACATCGGAAAATATGCCTATATCTTGTGATGTAATAACTCCCGTCAAAAAGGCGTATACGTTCATACAACGACATAGAATTTAGAATATACAACGTAACGCTGTCTCGAGGTGTTTTTACGTTTTCACATTTTTTAATTCAGTCATACATCGACACATCACATATTCTTCATAGTGCTCGGATTTCCACCGCATTTACTCAGCTCCTTTTATTTTTCCACGTTCACGTTTCACTCCCATTTATCAAAGTTGGTGTTAATAATCTGTTGTGAACAATAATTTTAGTAGATCATTATATTACTTGTACGAGGATATATTTTAGTGTCCTGTTGACTTTGTTTGACATAGATACCATCACGTCGTTGGCCTGTTGGGATAGACAGAGACGACAGAGCACCAGACGTTCCTATCTTTACACAAATATTTCGCCTCTCCCAGATTCATACACCTTCTCATACAACTCCTACGATTTCTGTTGCTTCTCACATTTAATTATTCAAAAATATAATTCACTTGATCCAACCATGCTTTCCTTGGTCTTCCTCTATCACGCTTTTCAGTCATATTTGCACTGTTTATTTGTTTTGTTAGTCTTTTTACATTCATTAATTCCACGCGCCCAAATCATGTCCGAGTGCTCTTCTTTATCTTACTCAACACATCAACTTAAAATTTGCATTCATCCCTAATCATTAAATCCGTATTCTGTCATACATTGTCACTCCATGTATTCTTCTCTATTCATCCTAGCAGGTTTTGATATTTTCCTGTTCGAGTATTTCTGTTAAAGTATCCCATTGACGTTGTTTCATATTTCTAAACGCCGTTCGACATCCTTCGTCAACATGGCTTTAAAATAAATTCTTCGTTTGAAATTGTTTTAAGAGTCTATAATATCACATTATGTTTGTCTGGATGATGAAACTATAGACCATATATTGTTCGGTTGTCCTTTGCTAGACAGATTTGATTTACTAAAAGTCATCTCTTTACCGCGTTCAATGAATGTTGCGTTTCTTCTTTCTTCGTGGAACTTTTCAACTTATAGATCGATTATTAATTTTTTTAAGCTTAATCAGATGTAAATTGAAATTATCTAGAATTGCCATTTTTTAAATTAGTTTTTTTTATATTGCTTCATATAATTGCATAATTACTTTGATTTGGTGGTACAAATCATCCTTGTTTGGGTGAATTGCCTATTGTTAAAAAAAAGTACAGCACCATCCCTTTTTTATTACACTTTCGTTATATATAATAAAACCTGACGATTTTATTATGACATGGCAATCTCTTCAAACCGACCAGAAAGATGTTATAGCGTTATGAAGAGGAAACCAGCTTGGAAACTTTTTTTAAAAGAATCTAGCTAGTTTTGTCAACTAAGTCACAGAAAGTTAGACACTAGGATAGACTTCTAGGCACGATTTTCTACACATCAGTTATAACAATAATAATAAAAGGAAAAATCATACTAGGTAAGTCCAGAAAGTAAGTGTACTGAATTTTTGTAGGTTACAATTTTTTTGTAGGTTACAAACTTTTTCAAAATTATGAACTTTTTTAATTTATAAAAATATATATTATTTTCTTATTTATGCTCCTCTGATAATGAGATGAAAGCCTTGAAACCGATAAGGTTATACCGTTACAAAAAAGTGGAATAAACAGTGTTTGATAAAACAAATTACAATATCTCTTTTGATTTTAATTGTCATAGGTAATATTAAAAAAAAAATTATCTTGCCATGTATCCCAAGTATTCGTCTAAATTAAATTAAATCAAGGATTTTATTAATTTATTCATTCGTATGCCACTCCTGAGCATATCTGTGTTGACATATTTAAAAACGTAACCGGGACACAACATTGGAAGACTATATTATCTTCTACCCTATTAATCGAACCTTTTGGTTCATAGCCACAAGAGTAGAATACACAAATTTCTGTCAGTTTGCATACGTTTTAGCAAAACATAGAAACAACCTTATCGATAGCCAAAACTAAACAGGAACCTTTTCAGTATCTTTCAGTAAATTGAATCCGAAAACTCTGTTAGGAAATAAGCGTGCAGCTTACTACGCCACTGAAATTTCAAGTATATATTTTTTTATTTCATAAGAAAAAAATATTTAAATTCACTTTTATTCTTATTTCAAGATATTAAAATTTACTGATATAGTAATATACGAGTAAGTCACACTTTTTCAAAACTATAATAATATGCGGATCAGATTTGTGCTCTAAAGTATATAATTTTCAGATGTTTTAGAGCAAGTTGTATATAATTGTACCAGTGAACATAAATTATTACTTCTCAATAACTAAATTATCATCTGAGATAGCATAAGCATTTATCATAATAATCTACACAATTATCATTCATCCTTCGATTTAAATAATTCTCAAGACAGTTTGATTGGTGGCACAAATCAATTCAAAAATATGAAGGTCTAAGCTCTTTTTATCTGAAGAATGGATAAAAAAAAAGGGTATCAAACCTTATATATTTCCATTTCATAATATTATATCTCTCGATATATGGCTGTTAATAATTGTTTTATTTCTTGTAAGTAAAACAATAGTTTTATTCTCTTTTGAGAAAATTTTTACTTTAAATCTCATAGAATAAATTTACATACAACATACAATTAATATTCCAGCCCACGTTATACTTTCATTTAAAGAACGTTAGTATTTATATTACAGTAAATAAATTGTTAAAGAGAATATATATTCCATATATCTTTGATAGTTATAAATCAGTCAAGATTATACTTTATTCTTACAAATTTAAGAAAAAATATTTGTGTAACTGGTGTTATACATAACTTTTTGTTAATTCTCGTGGATAAATTTAAAATAAATAATAAAAAATAAACGCTTGTTTAAATTTGAGTTCAATAAATAATTGCTGAAAAATGATTTTGTCACTACCGGGCAACTTAATATTTGATACGATATATCTAGAGGAGTTCAATACATATTAAATATATTTATAAGAATATGATGCCAATTCCTAACTTTTACAAAATTATTAATGAAAGAAAAAAGCGCGCGTAACCTGAATTTAAAATATTTGGGTAATATTATATAACCTCACTACCCCTAATTCTACATAAATAAGTACAAAATACAAACTAATTAAATTGCATTGTTGTACGTTTTGAAAAACATTTATTGATTACCTTTTCTCTTCAATAAAAATTTACCAATGGTAAATGTGGCAGTGTTTTATTTTAAAATTTATGTTCAATTTATTTTTATTTTCTTTTTTTTGAAGTATTTCTTTTCTTTGTGATGGTTTAAAATCGATAAATTTTCTTTATCTATTTATTCAATATATTTTAACAAATGCCAGTTATTATTTATGTTTTCCGAAAAAATCTACATAAATTTACCTTTTCATTAGTATAGTACTCTGTTTAAACAGTAATAAAAATTTTAAGTTCATGGTTACCTTTTGTATAAAATATTATTTACTCGTAGATTTTCGTATGGCCAAAATAGTATCTATAAATATATACTATATTCCTTGTGAACTAACAAAAGCTTTACACTCCGACGTAATTCTAACTGGTGCCAATGATTGATGGTTGGAATTGCTCGCTAGAATAAAAATCACTACATAGGAGGCCGTTTAATGCAGTCGTTCAATCAAGGAGGTGTGTTGAATCATCGGACGTGTCTAATCAATGAAATATGCGAAATACTGGAGCGATTACAATGTAAAAATGATTCACATTACTTAAAGTGGCCAAGTGTTTTTGTTATCTTTGAATTGGATCATGTTTGTTAATGTTGTTGTGTCTGTGACAGCATTAAATTTCAAAATATGATATTTCTAAAATTGTTGAGTAGTTAAAATTGTTTTTATAATCTTTCTTAATCAAAGTACCGTAACCGACAACTACAAAAAAATATGTTCTTGTTAGATTATTTTTAAGTCTAAAATTTTTCTTGCTAAAATACGAAAGTCCATATCACATTAAGTATTTATCATACACTCCATAAGTTTATTAGCAAATATTGTTTTGTTCAACTGTTAACAAAATAAATGTTTTTTTTATTTATTTAGTAACGGACTTAACACAAATCTAAATTGAATACAAATTATGCAAAACAACAAAATTAACTACAAAAGTCAAAATTCTAATCAAAATATAAATAAACTTATCTCGGTTTTACAACTCGTAAACCTCTTTAATTTTTAATATCTTTGTTTCAGTAACTCAATCCGAACAGGACAGGTCGTGCATAATGCTGTTGAGAGTGCAAAGGAGATCCGGTGATTGGATCTACCTCCACAGCGTCCTGCAGGTCAAAGACAATATGGAGAACACGCAGCAGCCTGTCATCGTCTGTACCAACCAAATCTTGACGTGAGTCTTTTTTACATCTCTTCGATTTTCATTTTCATCTGATATGTGCTGTAGACATGTAAATTACAGGTTGATAAAATTTAAACGCACATGTAAATTGCAAATGTGACGAGCTTAAATATATTAATTTTAGTAATTGTTTTTGATAATACTGAGACCTTGTATTTATATTTCAGTTCTTTAAAATATTTCATAGTCGATTAATCTCTTTCACTTTTTTACATGAATTTCTAGTATAGGTTTGCTGTAAGGTTTGGTGTGTAACCACTCATTGAATATAAAAGCTACGAAAATCGGCGTGTTCGATTCGTGGATTTTTTTATTATAAATTTATTGGATGATTGATTCATCGAATATTGAAAATATATTTAATGAATAGCATAACAAATTGGATACAAGATATTACCAAATGCACGTAAAATTTATATTATTTCTGCAAATTACGTATTATATGAAATAACACTGTTTGGCAATGAAATATTATATATTTTCTCTAGAGAAATAAATATTGTCAGGAAAGTTCTATTATTTATATAAAATTAATTCACGGGTGTCTTTTTAAGTTAATACATCTTATTTCGTAAAAGTTCATGGCAACAAAATGCCAAAAAGGCAAGCATATATCCAAAACATATATGTCACAAGACCACAATCAATAGACAAACATATATGTCATAAGACCACAATCAATAGACAAACAAAAAAAACTTTTTTTATTAATAAAGTGAATAAAATATTGCAAATGAAATTGTCCAATAAATATCAAGTTATTACAAATTTACGCCAGTGTAAATGATGCTTGAGAGTGTGCAAATGTTTAGCAAACGTAGTAGTATTTACAGAAGGCGTAAAAATCAAAACAATCAGGTCAATTGATGTTTTTTTCTGTCATAAAAAAGGAGAAATGATTTGTTAATATTTTTTAAATTATTTGAACAAATAAGAAATCTAAACTCGGATCTAAATACAAATACTTTTCTAACTTTTAAATATTAAGGTTATTAAAAATATAAATTCCATGTTGGAAATTAAAATGTATTTAGTTCGTAGTTATTATATATAAACTGGATTAGTTCTTAAGAAATAAATGTGTGTATAGACTTTGGCAAATGTGTGTATTACAGATTAATTTATTGCATAAAAAACTGTTATAACGTTTTTAAGATTACTCTTATTTTGATTCTATGCGTAAAGAAATATAAATAACCTAAAATTTACACCTAAGGATCAGTTTTTAAAAGAATTGTATAATAAACCTAATTCTATAATGTAATTGTATTCTTATTGGAAGTAAATGTGTTACGTTGCAAATCTTCTATAAAGTAGTAATATATTATATGTTATATAATACTGATAAATATGAAATTGAGAAACAAAGACGTAATGAAATTATTAGGTGTATATTATGAGATGATTTCAAATAAAAGAAGAAAACTTAATTTCAGTTTTGTTGTTATTTTGCTGTTTAAGGGTTCAATTTTGTTTCATAAAAAACATGCAGGATTAACTATCAAGTTGTTTTCTTTCTTTTTTGTAGATTCAGAATAAACTTTTTAAGGTAGTACTTTGTTTTGTCATAATCAATTGCAGTAAGTTCATTAATAACGTTTTCATTGACTAAAATAATGCACTGTAAATAGTTTTTTTTTTAATATTTTTAATAGAAATATTTTAAAACCGTATAGTTAATTTAGCAAAAATTACGCACCGTAGAATTCTTGCCCAGCATTCACGAATAGTAACTTCGATTTTTTCGTGAAACGCCAAATAAATCAACTTTGTTGTGAATCTGTGCTATTTAAACCGTCGTTAACCCAGAATCAGCTATACTTTAAATTCACAATAAAAATATTGACAAATGAACTCATATGTAACAATCGGTATTATGTAATACAGATAAATTCACAAGACTAGGCGCAGCGAGGAGTATAACAATAATTAGAGCCGAGTACCCAGATACATAAATTAAAATATGAATAATATATCACCGAGCGACTGATGTAGCTCTGTGTGCGCTAATTGCCCCTCTGATGCAGGCAGCCGGAGCGCCGCCCTAATGATGGGGCGAGCAGAGAGACATGGGTCCCAAGATTGCCGAAGACACTGATTCCAGTGCCAGAAAACAGGGGGATCTAGACCATGGGTCGTAAATTTCATTCATTCAAATTTCATTCATTCAAATTTCATCCAATCAAATTTCATAAACAAATGTATTAATGATTTTCAATCAAATATGCGAATTGAGTGTAATCAACAAAAAAAACATTTTAATGTTCATATTATATGATCACGCTTATGTAGCCTTTGCAGTTACAAATTTTAAAAATTATTATGACCCACTTATTGATTTTTTTGCTGATTTTAGTACAGTAAAAAGCTTTTGCAAAAGATCTTCACTATGCAATATATCTTCTTCAGTTTATTGCAACACCTAGAACTTTTTATCGAACTATTCCTTACTTATCTAAAAGAATCGATAGTATATTTAAAACATAGGATCACCTGATTAACGAGAATATAATAAGACACCTTGAATTTGTTGAAAAATACTGAAAAAAAATATTTCATAAACATTTACAAACGATTTCAACATAAACGTGTGTAATATGGTAGAGAAATACTTATAGAAAATGCACAATTGGTGAATGAATTTTTTTGGAAAAGTGTCACACATGGATCTTAAAAATATATATACTGCAATAAATATATCCGGCTTTCCATATACATATATGAACTTAGAAAAAAACTATATGAAAATAAAGATATGTTTGTGAACGCAGTCTACTTATTTATATTCTACAAATTTGAGAAAACGCAGTTAATATTTTTAAAATATAATCGATAAGTATTTTTTCAGTTATCAAAACATATTTCCAATTTAAGAATCAAAGACTTATGCTAATATTTGAGACATTTCATCTCAATTGAACTGATCGTTTTGTTGACAACCTCTGAAAAGAAATGAAGGATTTGACGCCGGCGCTATAAACGCAACCCAGTGACTCGTAAAAGCAGGAGGAGTAAACTTTTGGTTAAATTCATAACAAAATTAAACAACGATTTAAGTTAATTTCAGTAGCAAAACAAAAATCATTTCCATAAAGAGGATTTGGATTTAATATCATGATTTGTTTTTAAATCACCATTTTGAAACCTCACATATACATTTCCAAAAGCTTTCATTTACAAATATTATGAAGCTGTATATTGCGCATTTAATTAACCATTGTTTTAAAACGATGAAATAATATTTATTTTTATTTGTGATAAAATACAGAAATATTGGTACAATATTTGAATCATTCTCTAGTCGAATTAATGAGTTTTAATTTAGTTGATTTTGACGTTTTATAATTAAAAATTACATTTGCTATCAGTTAAAAAAAACATTAAAATCAAGTGTAGGTTTACTTTCGTTTTAATTAATTTCATTTTAAATTTTGTTTTATTTACAACACCTCCGACCTCTAACAGACTATTAATAAGACGGTTACTTTCGTAGCCTAGCTGTAGTTAATAAGAAGCTCGTTTTCCAACCCTGAAGTTGCGGGTTTGATTCACGTTAATATCCAAAAAAAATTAAAAGGATAAAAATCGGGCTAACATTTAAGACTTTTTATACACCTTTCTAATTGATTGTGAGAAACTGCCAAAGAGCAATAAACCTGCAAAGTTGTAGTGTTTAAAACGAAAATGTTTTACAATACAACACGCTTGCATCATTTAGAGAATATATTCAGGCATTTATTTTTGATGTTGGACTTATCACTAACATTCTATAAAACTTTTTTCATAATTAAAATTTATTGAAGTTATGGTTACATTTTACTTGAATAAAAATACGTAATAAATTGGGTCTTTCATTATTTTATACGATTTACTCTATTATTTCCTATATTTAGTGAATCCTGGTAAAAAGAGTCGTAAATATTATGAACGATCAGTGTTTCCACAAAATGTTAGGAAAAAAAACTATGTTTTTTGTATTTGTTTTAATAATGATTTAAAATTTTCATTATACTCGTACCGTCAATAATTTTAGCTATTGGCAAAGTGTAAGTAATTTTATCAATATAATTTTTCGTTTTACAATGTTTTTCGCCTCATTTAATGATCACCAATATATCTTATCTTTCTTTGATAGTTCAAAGTCCTTTAGTTTATTTATATATGATTTTGCTTATTTCAACATTTATACTTCTCATTACTGAGTACCCCTGTCAGTCGTATATCTGGGCGGCTGACCGGCTCTCTGAGAGCTTATAGTGGATGTGGTTTACTCGAGTGTGAACTGCAAACCACAGTCACCGCAGAGGCTAAACGTTCCTCTGATCAGCCGCGCTCAATTATTATATACGCCTTTTCAACTGACAATATGAAAGGAAGATACATTAAAAAATCCTTATAAAGCGCTGTTAAGGAAATAAATATACTATATGATTACTTTTATTAATGTTGAGCAATCATTAAACACATGGACAACAATCAATTCAGATAAAAAGGATCACTAAAATGTATTCCAGGACTCGAAGCTTACTGTATATTGATACGCACAGGCTGTCTCTTGTGGTCAAGTACGACTGTAAGTCATATTGAGGACGAAATAGAAGTATATATAGATGTAGTTTAGAGTATACAAGCTGTTACGGTTCAGCAAACACACAGCCTTAAAAATCTAACCCAAAGCTCCAAGAAGATTAGCAGGTTTAATCTGCTGTAACTTTTTGTCAGACAGAATTTTGTATAGATCTATTTTTAGGTTGCTTAGTAGCACTATAAAAATTAATGATAAGCAGCATATACACATAAATTCATCTTCGGACCGATTAACTACTCTGATCCAGTGGCGTAAAATGATAGTTTTGCTTCATTCAAAGTTTTTTGTGAAAATACTGACAACTTGCTAGTCTCCTTGAGCTACAGGTCTTAAGCCGCTTTATAAGTATATTTACTAAACTGCAAGTAATTTTGCTTCTTCCATGACGTCAGATCCTACGTCCGTTGTCGATACTGTCCACTCTTAAGGTCACTGGATGAGGAGTATCTTTGAGCAATTTCTTCTTCGTCATTGCGTGACGTCGAGCTTATAAAAATAAAGAACATTTCTATCTTCTGGTGTAGATCGCGCTGCACAAAGACTTATTTATCTCCAATAACTGCCTGGGTGGGGGTAAAAAAACATAAAATCAGATGTAAAACGGTCTAAGAATAAAGCAGCGTGGGAGTGAATTCACTAAGACAAACCTGAGTCACCACTAGCTTTGTAAAAATGCTGTTAAGCTACGGTCACCAGCTTCGTTAAATTTAACTGCAGAAAAATAAATATACGAAGCGAGAATTTTAATACAGAAAAACAGCAATTTGAAATGATACAGATTCAGAGAGAGAACACTAAAAAAATTTAACAAAAGAAAGACATTTTATATTAAGGTGCGGACTGTTTCCTAAATAGGATGTTAAAAATATTTTAAGCTTACGTTCGAATAATAATTTCCCTATAACATTTGAAGAACGTAATTAAAAACATGCAGCCCTCAGCCTAATACAAAACATACGGCCCTCAGCCTAATACAAAACATACAGCCCTCAGCCTAATATAAAATAGCTTATGTGGCCTGTATTGCAAAACAACTTAGATATAATACTTAACTAAGCATAGACCATTTTTTTATTCATAATGTTTGTGGACAATAAGAGATTTGGGTAACTATGTATTATTATCATTTAATATATTATTTATAGTTATATTATTTATAGTTAAGGTGTTATATTATTTATAGTTAAGGTGTTAACACTGGGGAGGTTTAAATATATTGCCATTTGTTAAGTCAAACACTTAAAATTAAATAAATTACAATAATATATTGTTATTTGCCATCAGATATTGAACTCTCGGGTGGGTGTTAAGCGTCTTACTTACAATGAAATGTAAAATACATAAAAAAAAGTTCACCATTCTGGTGAAAAGAGCTCGTCTGGTAACACTACTCGCGCACGTCGAGCACTAGTGTTGTCAACACATTCAATGATGACCCACAAGTTCCGTGTCTACTCTAGATGTAATAACCCCGAAGGCTCGCTTACTGGGGCCGAAGATAACAGTGAGGCCCGGCCACGCTCTTCAATATGTCAGAAACACTAATTCAGATATATTGAAGAGTATCATCATACGACAAAAAACTTTTAAAACAAAAATATTGCAAATTGTACCTAAACTTTTGAAAGTCTAAATAAACCACGGATTTAGTATATAAATAAAAAAAATACAATGTATACAGGTTTATCGGAATTTAATGTCACTTTTGATTTATTCGTTTTTAAGTTTGTTTATTTATTAACATAATATTAAAAAACAGCGAGGCAAAAATAATTTATATCAACGAATACAAGTTAGACTGTCACCAAGTGTGACAAGTACAAACTTAAACAGAACTAAAAAACCCAACTCCCAAATTTATTATCCGGCGTTTCTAGTTCCAAAATAAACGGAAAAAAACAACTTAACTTGTTCATATTTTCACATAATATCTAATTTATGTGCCATATATCGCGCACCTATAAGAAAACGTTCGTTAAGATTTATCACCGTTTGTTACGGTCCGTAACTGAAATATGGCTCGGAGGTAATTTAAATATTGACATTTCACCTATTCATCTAAATTGAGATATAAACAGTAAATCTCTCTCCTTCGTAACTTCACAATTTTCTTTTAACTAACGCTATTCAGACAGCGTTCAGATGTAATTTTGCAAATTGATACTTGCATAAAAGAAAACGATAATTCATTTTTGATACAGCCTGGAGGGGTATAACCGGTCATTGTTGGGTTTAATTTTAGAATAATAGAGATGTTTAAAAAATATATTATGTGAAATTGTTATTGTCTTGGGAAAATAGCTACGTCATCTCTAGAATTTTACTATTTAAAGCATTACGATGTTACAAATTTAAAATACCTCGCATCGATATAACCAATTATTCCCAAACTGTTAAAATTTGCATCATTATCACAAGTTTAAATTAGATTTTTAACTTATGAACGCAATCCTTGTTTTATATTATTGCAGTAAAAATTTGAGCTAGGTAATGATAGGTTCAGAAATGTTACAATTCAAGATGTTGGATTCCATTTGCATAGTAAAAAATCAAGCCATGTCCCATGTGAGATATGTAAAGAAAACACTTTTATATCTAGAGACAGTATTTTCATTTCCTCTATATTCATAATCTCATGCAATTATTTATACTGTTTATTATTTTTTCTATCATAATCTGTCACGTTTTTTTGGTCAACCTTCTCGTGGCACTCCACGCACTTTTGACTCTAATATTTAACTTATTTTCAGGTTTTTGAAACATTTTCTGCTAATTTTCGATTTTGTGTATTCTTAATTATGTTTGGCATATTAGGACATTTTTAATACTATTGATGTATTGC